>JAHQIW010005781.1:0-43920 GCA_019055375.1 Parelaphostrongylus tenuis
ACTACGTTTTGGCACTAGATCAATAAAGACTAGATTTATTAGCCGGAAGTAATTAGAACTGCACAATCTTGGTACCATTCAATTGCGCGTTTACTTGTGAGCCCTTTGGTATACGACTTGCCTATGACTACCTCAAGATGGAGCCGTCGTGGGTCAAATTCGCTGGCTACTTGTACAAGAATGGTGCACGGGGACGATGACACGGTTGCAGAAAAGATGGCTGGCAAGTAGCTCGCCAAGCTCAAAGTTGGAGAGAACAGCCTGGAGGATCAGCCGCATTCGAGTCGTTCACAGGAAAATTCACTGATATTGCGCTTCGCTTTACTAGCATTTTCTCGGACGCACTATTCGCGCATGAGAAGCAAGTGGATCCCCTCCCTCGACAGCTGTAATTTGAAGCAAGTATCGGCAAGTTGTATGCCAAAGTGTTTGCAAGATTATACACAACTGAGCAATGGCGGAATATGCTATTCTAACTACATATGTTTGATAAATCTGGAGTTAATAGTTCTGATGCTAAAACTTATGGAACGACAAAGTAATACACCCAGTAGAACAAAGTAGACATAATTTGTATGAAACAGACCTACTCTTGTTACCAAGAGCCAAAACTGCTTGCTCACAAACGCGATATCACCACTACTTAACAGTTTGAGAAATAACGGCACAGCACCAGCATTTACCTATAAGAACGGTATGAAAGTGTAAAGCTCTCGGCGTTGATAAAACCTAACAGATACGTCATGCATTCGCCTCCAATTTTAGCTTCGTTTGAGACAGATGAATAAATTTCTTGCCTCAACAATGACTCACAGTAGGCCACCGGTGAATCTAGTCAGTCTTGCTACGATCCCAAATGAGTTAAGGGGCTTATTTGTTGGTAGACGACAAACTTTCAAGCCGATCTTATTCGCTTTTTTTCACAGGAAATTTTCATAGCAGTGTTACTAATCATTTGAAAGCTTGCATCTCCGGCTACATCGCCACTAACAAGTCGTCGCTGTGGCTATATTCACATTCTGCTCATTCATCAACTATTCATTTTGCCACAGGCTGAAGAAGGAGCAAATTGGCGGCTTTTATGTAACGCCAGATGATCGCAGGTAACAATTTTTCGATTTTTAGCTTCATAGTCTCAATGTAGGCTTCATTTATGATCAGGTGATTTTGAAGCCACAGATTTGAGCGTTCAAATGATTACTAAAAATCCTATGGAAAGTTTCTATCCAGCGAATGAGGTAGGCATATTAGTCGTCATCTAACATATAAGTACATAAGTATTTTAACTGAGTACGTGCAAATTCCAAACTATGGATAAAGAAACAGTGATTGATGACTTACCACATCTTGCGTTTGCTCTAATGTTCCAGAAGCGATGTTCGTCAATGCCCAAGCTGCTTCAAATTGCAAGCTGACACTGAATTCCTGGTAGTTGCGCAAAAAATTACATTCTAGCAAGTGCTTATTGACACAAAGTTCTCACACACACAGTAAACCATGAGTCGCTCTAAGGTGCTTCTGACTTTATAAATTTGATGTAATATAAAAGAAGAAAGACTTACTCGTCTCAAACCAGGCAATTGACAAGTATGAGCGAATGTCGCTAGAGATCAGATCGTAAATGGGTGGATTTCGATCCGACGACAGCATTTTACGGGCCTTCAGAGTCATAATTTATGCATGTCGCTAGACAAATGCTTAGGTGCTTAAGCACGCCAAAATGATACCTGCTTAACGGCTGTCAGTTTGAAAGAAAAATCATCACTTTGCGCCATTGCCACTATTTGATGCTATTGCATGGTGTTGTCCATTATTTCCATTTCTGCCGACGAGCGTGCATTCTCATCTCTAAAACAGATTAAGCTATATTCGCCCTCTACAGTTAATCACTTTCACCTCTTTCGGTTGACAAGAAATTCTCCGAACTTCTTCGTTTTGTTGACTATTTTTCATGTACTTAGGATTTCGTTTCTGTTATCGCTTAGAGCAGCTTGTTGTGGTTATTTTGATACATAAAACTTGCACATTCGTTAGAAGATGGAATTGTCTCGAGAGCAAGAACGATTGCTGATGTTGCACAAGTATACGTTGCGTGGCAAAGCAGGACCTGAACCCAGGCGATACTCCTATAGTGTAGATATCGTTTTTGCTCGCCGGACAATACCATCTTGAAATAAATCTATGAGGGTTATATATAAAAATAACGGTAAGAAGCTGCTGTAAACGATAATAAAAACAAACACTTGAATACATGAAAAATAATCAACAAGAACGATAAAGGCCTGAAATTTCCTGATAACCCGGCATCACTTCAATTGACTTATACACAGTTTTCATTCACTGTGCAAGTCCCATCACTTCTAGAATTCGATTAGTCTCATCAGTGCCTCAAGAATTTATCTTCTTTATGGAAGTCGTAAACAGTGGTCTAGCACATCTCCTCGCAATCTCGAGGATAGCCAGGCTGGGGTGTTTCGTAGGGTTTTCGATATTGATTGCCAGAGAGTCTTCAAAATGGAAGCTCATTTCCGCATCGAGCATCACTACTCACTAAGCCATCAGCGTCTCTCTTCAATTATTAGCAATTATGAGGTAGACTCACTGAAGATTGATATTGCGTCTCTTTGAAAGGAGATCCTCCCTCTTATCTTTACGAATTGTAACAGCCTGAAAATAACTAATATAAAAAACCATTTACATTTGATACAATTGGTAATAAATTTGGAAAACAACATACTAGATAATTAGCAACGATCTTGTGCATAAAACACATTTGATAGGAAAGAATACCGTCTTTGAGAATCACTTTAAATATTGAAATTTCAAAAGTTTTCGGCTTTATTCAAGCCTATTGGCCGATAAATGGTGAGAAATACAATGTAATACTCTACAACCTATCGAGACCTTTACAAGGTCAAAAACCTCATGTCACGCAAAAATAATCTGATTTCATGATGGGGAGAGTCTATGTTTTTGGTAGACGCGCATGGCCTTCTCAATAACAATTAAAAACATGAGATATAAGTTTTGACGAATCACATGAGGAAGTATGGTCCACAACTGAGCAACACGAAGTCCTTGTCATATCCATAACCTAATCCCACCGCATTCTCAATGGCTACTGAGGAACTCAAGCAAACAGCAGATCCTGTCGTCGCTACTTAAAGCTGCAAAGTACATATCCGCTGGTCGAGGTATCTAAGCAGTATTATGATTTTTACAAAGTCTCCGCATTCTCATGATTTTGGTTGACCTGACAAGCAAAAACAGCTCAGCAAAAGCCCATTGTAACAAGCATTTACTGAAAGCAATCCTCCTGTATAAAGTATCCAACTTCTCCTTTCCTCAGGCTTTATTATCATAAAGAAGAAAATTAATGAACCGAATGAAATCAGTAAATTTACCTACTAGAAAAACAACATGTGAATGCCACTTTCAATAAACTCGATATGGAAACGGAAGGGAATGAGGTGAGGTGGCGCAATGGATAGTGTTGTAGGAGGAAAACAGTGATTAGTAAAGCACCACTTCGACTCCTCTCACAACAATTCTCTACAAACAGTGGACTGAATGCCTAGGAAAGCCTTAGTTCGGCTATCTCAAAAATTGCGAAAACGTCTCGAGAAGCATTCTACAGCATCTCTAAAGAAAATGAATTCTTAAGCAGCAGTCGAAGTGACACGTGAAATGTTCGGAGACCTATGAGAAAGTCGAACACAAGAAAATGAATCGTGCAAGAAGTCCTTCTCTCCGCACAGTGAACTGCGGTCGTTGACCGTGTATATAAAATAATGAGATGAAGCTCTCGGCGTTGACCAGTCCTTAATGGATGCGGCATGTTCAATCTCCGATTATTAACTTCGTCTGAGGCGACTGAATGAATCCCTATAATTTACAATGAGTCGCGGAGGCCGACCACTGTATCGAGTCACGGCTACCTATCCTCCTAGACAAGTCTGAGACCAGACCGCTAATGATTTGCCCCTCGGAAGGGTGGATGGCGTGGTGAGCCATGAGCACGAGATCGAACCATCGACATTGTCTATGTGCGATGCAGAGCACCTCTAACCATACGCCACGTGGGCTCTAGTCGTGTGAATCAGTGGAAACTAATATTTTAGCTACATACATTCTCCCACTTGCAGGAGTATCTCAAACTAAGATAAATAGAAGTGCTTAACAATGCTGATGTGCAAAACTTTGAGTCCAGCAGGAATCGAACCCGCATTGAGTCCAGCAGGAATCGAACCCGCATTCCACCCTTTCTGGTCAGGCTTGCCAGACCATACCGTTGAAGGTTGGCAGCTGACAGATAGATGCGTTACAGTGCAGAATAATGGTAAAACAGGCGTCGATAACGCAAATGGTTAGAACGGGTCACCAGGTGGTGAAATATGTGTCCGATTTCCGCCTCCTATGAATATATTGCACATCAGTCAACATTATAGGGTATATTTGTAATATTATACAATTATTAAAAGCAGTTAACCCTTTGCAGGCAGCAGCATAATCGTATCGCCAGCGGCGAGCAATTCTCAGTCTTTAACAAAGATTTTTTCATTTATTTAGGAAAATGTTTAGGTTTTTTGCAGCACTATGAGAGAACGTGATTTTCTCTACAAGTCTTTATACCTTTGTACACATAAAACCTCTATGGGAAGCAATATGGTAACCTTTTCGACAACGAGCTGAACCTTTGTCGGGACGGCAGTTGATCGATGGCACACCGCAACTCGCAGGAGGCGCGGGATTTTCATTGTTCAATTAGGGTTACTCTCTCATTTTGATAGCGAAAGCTTTGGTTTTTTGTGTTACTCTAATACTACATGATTTTCTCTACAGGCGCATATGTCTTTCGTGCATATATAACTTTTCTATACGATAAAAACATCGAGTGCGAAACGTAATATTCTTTTCGCTCTTACATTGATCTGTGACAACCTTTAAAAAACCAATTACAGCATAGAAATCCTCGAAATGTGAGCGATCCAATGACTAGTAAGAGCCTGCCGAATAATCATATACAAGCCCTAGAGAACCAATAAACTATGCTGAGTGTGAAGCGTAATTTCATTTGCGCTGCTGCATTGTATTTTTTAGGCTTTTTCAAAAACCAAACATATTCTTGGAATTGCAGAGATTAGAGCTTTCGATTGATTACCAAGTGTCTAGGGGAGAAAAGTTTTGCTCAGCGAGAAAGGCTCTCAGACAATCGTGTACCTCAGCTGGTACACGACGTCCCTCAAGGGTCAAGCATAGCAAATGCGTCGAAATTTCGAGGCCATCGGATGAGTTCAAAGTAATTCAATACAAGGTGGTCCACCACCACGCAAAGTGTCGGGATCCCCGAGATTGAGCGTTCGACTCAAAAGATCTATGCAATTTCTTGTGTCAAACTAACCCTCATCGTCTGTGAAGGGTTAAATGAAAAACATCCTCGTTAACAAAGTACTTATGCTAATCTCATCAACTCTACTGCTTTTCTGTACTGTATCCTTTCCTTTATTCTTGTACTGAGTCAATCGAGACGAATCGATAGGAATCATTTTTTCTGAAGCAAAATATTAAAAAATAAAAACAACACCCCTAACAAAGGAAACATCATAGTTGCAAGGAATATCGAATGAGTTGGAAGAATAGTTACAACGATGATGAATCCAAAGAGAGGACAGGGAGATTGAAGATACCAAAGGAGAAAAATAGGTCAAAATAAGGGAAGGAAGTCTCACGTGACATCAGCGGCGTCCTCCAGACCCTGCGGACGTGTGGACGGAGCGAGCGCGACTGATCCGCCAGCCTGCTTTCAATTTCGGAAACAACTTCGTAGCCGTCTTTCCTGCAACCGTGTCGTCGTCCCAAGCTCCAATAATCTTGCACCTTCACTATTATTTTCTTCTACGCGCTATTCGTGCATGAGTAACAAGAAAATTTGGTCTTAAACAGCTCTATCACAAATCACTTATAGGCAAATTGTATAACAAGATATTCAAAAAAAGCGCAATCGATTGACACCAAAATCATGTATCTTCACTTATTTATGGCTAGTAAATTTGGTGCTCATTGCTCTAGTGTCAAACTTATGGATCGGCCCAATAGTTCATCGTTCATGAGAAAGACAAATCTTCAAGAAATCGATGAACGGGAGAAGACGAATTGAATGCTAGAAGCACTCGGCTCGCATCGTAAAGAAACTGCGATAGGTGTCATTTAAGGAGACGAAGTGGCAAATGATAGTTAGAGACTATTTTCGTATTGTTATAAAGTAGCTGCAGTTTGGAAACAGTTTCACTTTGAGCTGTGATTTGAAAAACATACATGTCCGGTTAAAAAATGCCAGCAAGTCCAATAACGCTTGAGATGAGAAAGAATTTTTCGGAAAACCAACAATTTTAAATTGCTCATGCTATCTTCTACCTTGCTCTTGATATTAGAATGCAGTTTCATAACTTTTTAATTTAATTCTATAATATTATAAGCTGTTAAAATAGATCATTTATTGCTTTCAAGTAGACCCATTGGTTTCTGCCTGCTCTTCATTACTGGCAACATAGATAGGTATCGATTTTCCTTATTAATCAGTACTTCTAAGAAATTCGAGTTATGTGGGAATCAGAACTATTAGTAGTTATATTGACAGCACTATAGAAAGCGACACTTTGCAAAAGTGTGAGCATAAGCAAACTAAGCTACCCCTTGAGTGGGGCGGCAAATCGCTGTCGAATATGTCTTAGCGGACAAAAAGCACCAATTTAGTTCGTCGATAATCATTCGTGTTTTACATTGACGAAATACGCATTATTTCTGTTCCACGAATACAGTCTAATGCATGTCCAAGGTACTGGTCCATGTCAAACGCTCCTGCTTACTCGTCATAAAATCAAGTCAATATAGAATATCAAAACTGTACGAAATGAAAAAGAAAGAGAATTCAACGAAAAAAAGTCGTGTCAACAATACAGGTGCCATTGCAGAGCAGAAAGTGACTTTACTGAGGAATAATAAAATTGCAAGTAAGTCATGAATTTGATTCTGATTCGGAAAACTCATCACAGGCTAATATAGAGAAAGAGAGCTTGAATGTTATTAAGAGTGCGCAAAATTAAGGTTATAGTCAAGTATTCACCATTTCGCAACACAAAGTGATGTCAAGAGAATTGAATTAGGTAGAAGATTTCATAGAGACCTTTATGCCGAACTGTCTCTATGTAAAGATGTCGTGCTACGTGTTGTATCAACGAATATTTCATTACATGTCTTATACATGTTTCATCGGTGTACATGGTATTATTTATCAAACGGTTCAGCCCCAGTACGACACAAGTGCAACGATTGCTCAACCATTTGGTCCTCTGGTGTCCATCGGGTGAACATCGCTCATCTTTCCTCCATATTAATATGTGTTTGTGCAATAGTTTCTGACATTAGTTCATGAAAAACACTATGTTAAGGTTGCTTAAGTAATCCATTCATAGCTCAGTTTTCTTTGAGGCTTCTCGTCTAGTGTTGACTTAATCGCTCATATGGCATATTTAATATCAATTGTGCACTCCGTGGGGAGCCGTGGTCGAATGATTGTGATGCTCATCGCGGCGCGACTTAAGCCGGACTTCACTCCCACCTGCCCCCAGCTCTCTCCGGCAGTCAAGAACACTGCAATATGGAACGCCACAGCAAGGCTATCCTCTAGATTGCAAGAAGACTCGCTCAACCAATGTTCTACGCCGTTTGAACAAGACGAAAACGTACCGCTAGAAGTATTGGGATCCGCACAGTGAAAAAAATGCTTGATGACGGATCAACTGAAGTGGTACATGAGCTAAAGTGTATAATCCATACGAAATGGTAGATTGGTCTGACGTTACAATCTTACTTAACTATATTGTTGCTGCGTATACTTCTTGACATGAGTATACTGCTATTTATGTTACGTCAATTGATACGAGAGTTTACCAAGCTTGAGTCTTAGAATCCGTACAGGGTGTTCACTAAAAATATTATGAACATAATCTGCCAAAATTCAAGCTAACTGGATGCAGGTGGTGAAGATCGTAGTAAAAGAAGCTAGCTACTTATACTCAAACTAGTTCCTATTTTGTCGATCATTCATATAATCAGATCTGCATCATAAATAGAGTACTCTTAGCCTGATCGCATTTGTCATATTGCAATACAGGAATTATCTTTATATCACGAGAAAAAGATCCGAATCGACTTCTACATCCGGAAATCAAAATATTCACATGTATACATACGAGCTGGACCCCTTAGATTCTGCTTCCTCAGCAATCCCTTCCGGAAGCGACGAAGTTTTGGTGTGATGGCAATATCAGCCAAACGTCCACAACCGCGAGGTAAACGTCGACGGATTTCAGGAACGAAGCCGCGTTTCCATGAAGAGTTCTCATCGTTCCATTGTCGTGTCATTCTGATTTGACACCGTTTTGAATAGCATCTGAATGGAAGTTTCATAAAGGCGTTGAATTGCAAAGTAAGCAAGTGCGTTCTACTTTACATCAACAGGGAATTTTTTAAAAATTATTATTTGTAAGGTGGACGACATAGTTTCGTGAATCTAGCTTGATTAAATGTAGATCTGTCTAAATTTGCCGCCTGATGTCCCTTCCAAACTGCCAAATGAATCGACTGGTTATCAGAAACAATCTGATTACTACGACAATCATGTTGGCAATCAGGTTATATGAATTCTATTGCAAAATCGCGCAAATTATAGAAAAACTGAGCTCTCATATTCAAAAACAGTGCAGTCGCTTTGTCTTGTGTGTTTCCAACTTAGGTATCAACAGCAGAACAAATGTACAGAGCCGAGCACCTTGGTAAATGATATCGGCTTGTTCGTCGTGTCGCAGGAATACTTCTCAAATGGACTCGACGAAAGCGAACGAAGAAGCACGACAAAGCCGCAGTGATGCGGTAGACCACTTATGAATGACAAGAGCCGCAGTTAAAATTCATGTGGTTTGTTGATGTCTCTATGTGTGAAAGGTTCAAAGAACATGCGTACTCTCGAATTTATGAGTATGATTAGCAGGCTTAGCACATCTAGTATGTGAAGGTATTCACACATTGTAAATTGCTTTTTTATCCAGAAAACTCATAATTTTTTGCCTTGAAAAAGATCGTAGTCATGGCAGACTACTGAAAGGAGAATTATCCGATGTTCAGTTTCAGCGATTTATTAAGTAATGCTGAACCAGCTTATTATAAATGAAATTTGTTTCTTCCGCAAACTCGAAAATAGTTGTTAAACTCATCTACTTTGAACATAAGAATGCTCCAATTAGGAAAACATTACACTTAGTAATCACATTTTCCAGAAGTATACGATGGAACAACTGAACTAGGAAGAATATTGGACAAGCCGTTCATTGCCGAAGAAAGCCGTTTACGCTCAATACAATCTGCTCAAACGATAAAATATATACCCCCCATTCATATAGAGTGATGTACAAGCCTTTCGCCTCAGGCGGGACCCGATCCCACATCTCACTGTATGCTGGAGCGCGCCTCTAACATCATACCATCGAAAGATCGACTGTTTTTTCAACCCTCAAAAACATTCAATATAATTCCAGAAAAGAATGATTTAAGCTCAGAAAGGGGTTGATACGCCAGGGTCATACACCGGTGTTTCGGAGGTTCGTCCTCCTCATCAGTGACCCCCGCCCCACATTCAGCCCTGCTTTGAAGCAAGGAGGGAGGCGTATGTGGTGATGGTACAGTGTACTATGACACTGTACCATCATCACCTCTCAGTCGATAGATTTTTGCTGTTAGATCAAAACTAATTCAAAAGATCGACTGTTTTTGAAACCCCCAAAAAAACATTCAATATAATTCCAAAAAAGAATGAAAAAAAAGTTTTGATCTAACAGCAAAAATCTATCGACTGAGAGGTGGTGATGGTACAGTGTCATAGTACACTGTGCCATCACCACATACGCCTCCCTCCTTGCTTCAATGCAGGGCTGAATGTGTGGCGGGGGTCACTGATGAGGAGGACGAACCTCCGAAACACCGGTGTATGACCCTGGCGTATCAACCCCTTTCTGAGCTTAAATAATTCTTTTTTGGCATCATACCATCATTAGAAGCGATTAAATAAAGGAAACCGATGACAAAAATTTAATTGACATTTCGCACTGGTAGGTGATGGACTTGACAAACTAAGAGCAAATACGTTAGATCAAAACTGATCCATAAGATCTACTGCTTTTGAAACTTTGCAATAAACACTTAAAATAATACCAGAAAAAAAATGTCTAAAGCCTAAACAAGGCTGGAACGCCACGGCCATACACTGGCGTTTCGGAGGTTTCAGCCTCCTCGTCAGTGACCCCCGCCCCACATATCGGAGTATGGCCCTGGCGTAACAACCTCGTTTAGGCTTTAGACATTCTTTTTTGTGGAATTATTTTGAATGTTCATTGCGAGGTTTGAAAAACAGTCGATCTTATGGGTCGATTTTGATCTAGCAGCCGAAATCCATCGACTGAAAAGTGTTGATGGACCAGTGTCATTGTACACTGTGCCATCACCACATACGCCTCCCTCCCTGCTACAGTGCAGGGCTTAATAGGGGGCGGGGGTCACTGACAAGGAGGCCGAAGCTTCCCAAACAACGGTATATGACCCTGGCGTACCAACCTCGTTTAGGCTTTAGACATTCTTTTTTCTGGAATTATTTTTGAGAGCAAATCGTTTGAACACCGACTTTCTTTTTACCTCGGCAATACTAATCAATCATATACACTTTGCTGATTAATCCAATAAATCGAGCAATCACCATCAAAGAAACGCCTTGTACATGAAGGCATCTCCGAATGAACTTCTTAATTCAAGTCGTGCGCACTAAGAGAATTCAATGCGACCGACAGCGAAGGCGAAGTTCACAACGGTGGACAAACAATTGTAGAGAACTGATTCGAATCACCAACTCTGCAGAAGGCGATGAAGTCCAAATGTTAGCTCAACAAATTTGTTTCCATCAACATTAAATTGTTAGCTTTATCGAAAGATTTCAGCACAAATGTTTAGTGCTGAAAGAGTCTGAGATATGAAAATCATACACTAACTTCAAAGTGAACGTCCGGAAACGAACAATAAATTTTGGCTCAAGAGAGTACATTCGAACACGTTTGGCCACGTGTAATCTCACTATGATGCATCACAGATTCCGATCTATTCGTAGCGCTCTAGAGACGGCTGAATGCATATTTGGACTATTGACTGGCTTACGGTGGCCTATCGACGCATTGAAAATGCTCTTAAGCTCCTAGACAAGTCCGGTACCATTTTGTCGCCTTGGGAAGGATGATTGGTAGTGTTCGCTTTCCGACATAGGGTTGAGCAACAGACTGTGTTTTTGCAGCGCACCTCCAATCACTGCATAAAATGCGTTTCGTTTACGCAGAAACTAGTATTAAAATACGCTGCTTTGACTACATACTATGTCAGAAGTATAAGATGTTTCTGTAGATATGATGTACAGTGCCGGATCATAGATGAAGCCGTCGTTGTAGTATTATCATATCGACTTTTATTATTCATGTGTATGTAGCCGATATGTGGTGTGCACAGGTTGACTGAAAAGGGACAACTCTACACATATAAGCATATTGAACATCAGTGTAATCACTCAAATGGAACGTAAGGGCTTAGATAACCTATCGGGAACCACGTGATATGATATGTATATATATATATATATATATATATATATGTATATATATATATATATATATATATATATATATACGAGAAGCGCAATATTTACACTTGGAAGGCGTAGCTAAGACTAAAGCGAACCAGAAATGACCGCCTTCCTTGTAGCTACTAGTCGCGAGGTGATAATATTGTGATTCACAATGGACAGCGACTGCTTTACTGTGGTGACGACCTGAGGATGCTGAGGATATGCTTACTTCGGAACTCCTAGAACAAAACAGCTGAAGTAGCACATTTTCATGAGCTGGAGTCTCCCGATTTGTGAAGATGGACCTTGTAGTAAGTAAGAAGGTAAGCATATATATCATCGTTCGCCACGTCCTGCGCCGCGCGCCCTGAGAATTATGTAATTGCGAGAGCAGCAATGGAAATGCAGAAAGTTATGTGGTAAATTAAAGCTTCAAGTAGATATTATCATTACTAAATGATGCTATATAGCTCTACAAAGGTTTTTCTTCTAACATAAAAGCGCCCATGTCGATAAACCTTCAATATTTTAACAAAAAATCACATCCCTCCCATGAAAAGCATAGTTCTAGGTTTTTTGAAATTTGTTTCTTTTCTTAATCGTGTTTCTGTTGCCGTTCGATAGTTTGAGAAATGTCTACTTAAACACTTGGTATGTTTTCTGAAAAAATCCCCATACTACGCACTAGTAGCGAAAAAAGAGGTTTTGCTCTCGGAGTGCGTTCTTTCAAATTCACAACGGTTATTGGTGTTAGATAGTAAAATTTTGAATGTAAGTAAACTTCGTCGCTATGTTAATATAAGCGTATTACTAGTGAGAAGAAGAGGCAAATTTTCAAAAAATGTACATTTTCGTTGCAAATTGTGTGGAAACAATCGCATTGTGTGAAATTGACTAATGGTGCCTTGGCTTTTTTACCGGAAAGTATTTTCATTACTAAATTATCTGTAATTATTCAGTAGCTCTAAAACTGAGAACTCCAGCACTAAACTGGTTTGTGAAGAGCTCTCTATATTATGCTCTGCTAGCAACTGAAAAAGACAGCGTTTCACTTTCGTAGAGCGTTGCTTCAACATTGCAGTGGATTTGTTGCTATTACTTAGAAAAAAATTTTAATTGTAAACAAATTTGATAGTCACGAAAGAATATAATGTCACTAGCACTAGAAAGTCTCCCATGAGCGCATTTGCTCTAAAATACGCGCGGCTGCTGAATTTCCACCTTGCATTGCAATTTGTACGGAATGCAGTCGAATTGTGTGAAATGTGTTCGTGATTCGTTTTCTTTTTTACTCAGTGAGCTTTTGACTAAACTAGCAGCAATCATCAAATATCTCGAAAACTGGAAAAATTAGTAAAGAACCTGCTTTGTGAAGAGATCTTCATATTATGTCCTACTAGCGAATAAAAAAAGAATTATAACGCCCTGCTTTTTCAGAGTGTTGCATGGACTTTGCAGTATTTTTTCTTATAACATTGTAGAATTTTGATTCTAAGTGAACTTCATCTCTGCGAAAGGATATTGTATTATTACGGAGCCTCCAGTGAGTGCAACTGTTCGAAAATGAACGTGTGGTTGTCTTTGAAATATCCACTCTTCATTACGAGCTCTCGTAATGCGTTCCTATTTCTTCACTTTTCACCCAGATGTCTTTTTCACTGAACTACTAGAATTTCAATAGCTTAAGACATGATGACTGCAATACTGAGCTTGATTGTGAAAAGGCTCACAAACCATGGTTTTTAGAACAGTACAAAGCCTTCCGAGGTTGTGCTTCAGTGGCTTGCGCACGTTTCCGCGGTATCGCCAGCTTCCAGAGCCACACCGCCCCACACTGAACCCTACGTTATAGCAGTGATGAGAAGATGTCTTGGTGATAGCGCGTGATAGTGTGCTATGATATTTTCTTTTCAGTCGATAGCTAACGACTGGTAGTGGATATATAAACATTGCCATCCAGGCGAATACTTTCAAAGCTCGTTATAATCAATAATATAATTTGTGTGAATGTTTAAAACATTTCCCAAGTTGATACTACAGAGGCTTATGTTCGCCTCCTCAACAAAGCCTTACTACTCATTCCATAGCCCAAATCTCAAAAATTTCGAACATGTTATTTTTTCCTGTAGTGATTTTCTTTTGAATAATCATCATAATACAGTGTAAGAGCCAAAAAGAGGATTGCATCTCACGTCTAAAATGTCACCAAGCCGTTTCGACCTTATAGGTGGTTTATTGGTAGTTATAGGTAAAGTTTATACGTTGGAGGTAGCTTATCGTTACGTAAAAAATTTGATATCACGAGTGATCCTTTTATAAAGATTTTTTTTTAAAAAGAGCGACTAGTTGCCTTGAAAATCTTCGTTTTACAGCGATAGTATCCTATCCTTCTGAAAAAAAATAAACAAACTTTCAACTATTATTGTGCATTTGTATCGTCTGTCTTGCCAACAGTAGCTTGAAAGCACATCTTCTACAACTTAACACCTCTGATAGAGTCTTTATGGAGGTAACCTTGTATGTAGCTGGAGTAAGTGGAGGAAGGGTGAACGTTCATCAATGCGGAGAATATTTATTACTTTCCTTTTATTCATACTCATACTTTTGAAAAAGCGTATTTTTATTCTTTTTTGGCATTTTAGTTATTGCTCGATATTTTGAATCCCAAAAAATAGAACGTTGTGTTTTATTTTACAAATGGATTTTAAGTCATGTTATAATGGGCGAAATAAAATTTAATCTCACACACAAACCTCTTTCGCTGTGAACAACTTCTCATTAGACTTTAAACAGCCATCCCATAGCACAAATTTCAGCGATTTTAGTGATGTACCTGGTTTTCAAGGAAGACGTTTTAGTGTGTTGTTACAGTTAAAAGAATATTTAGTTTTGCATTCGGCGACGCGTCGATTTCATAAAACTGTCAACAATCTTTCAGTAGTTTGAGGAATGCTGATTTCAGTACGAAGTTTGGTTGCTGAAAAGACTTTCATACTATGCCATAGCAATGATAAAATTCACGTTTTACGTTTCGAGTTTTTAGCCCTTTGTTTTACCCGTACAGAGATTTTTTTTTTTGAGATTTGCTATTACTGGAGGAACTTCTGTAAATGTGTTTTTTTTACCGAAAAGAGGGCTCAGTTCTCCTGAAAATCTATAATATTCAATATGGAAAGTACATCCTCAGAAAAAGGACGCATTTCCAATGTGTGTGTTTACCAATGTGTTTGTACCTTTCTTTCGATGATATTGTAAAAGCTTATTGTGAAAACACATTTCAACGATGCAGAACTTTTATAAAAAATATTTATAAAGGAATTCCTAGAATGTAAGCGGAGTAGCCTTGATAGAGTTTGCATTCTTAATTTTGAGGAGCACTTCTTTAGAAAAGATATACATTCCTGACTCTGACCTTTGCTCAAAATACTCAGCAGTCAATAACTTATAACAATCAACATCAGTCCACTAAAATTTACCCTTTTTCATATGCTACCACCGATCAGGAATCTATTTCTGCTGCGCAGAATTTGTATTTTCGGCAACCAACAATTTACTAATTCCTGGTTTTTTCAGTAGGCTCATAGCACTCATTTGATGGGGTTCGAGAAATGAAGGTTTTAGTACCAGGCTTGTTTTCAAAAAGGCCTTCTTAGTACACAGTATGGACGAGCAGGAATATACAACTCGCTTCAGAGGTGGTTAGCTCAGTGCTGAATTTGACAGTGGGTTTTGTTAGCAGTGATAAAGTAAAGTTCAGATGATCGATTCAAATAATTCGTCACAAAGTCATAGCACATTTACCAAGGAGACCTAAAGGAAGGTTTTTTGAGGAGGACGCTCATGCGTCCTACCAGCCGACAATACTCGATGAGAAGATGTCACAACTGGAGAACAGACCTCAAATTGTACCTTCTTGTCGCCATCTCGTTGAAATTAGAGCGTTTTTCCTACTCAACATCCTTCTCGTCGGCACAGATATTTGCCTGTTCTGCAACCAACTCGCAAAAATCAGGCTTGTAGTGTTCAGAAATCGGCTGGCTTATTGCAAGGGGAGATTACGTCGTCTTGATCACATGCTCATCGCTCATTAAAGCGTGGAGTTCTGAATGACAGCACTTTCTCTGACGACTTACGGATTACTTCTCACTTTTCGTACTTTATTGTTCATCGCTCCATGGCTTCCTAACTGCTTTTGATGGGTATTCTCTTTCATTCACGATAAGAAGCTTCATGCAATGAGATTTAAATCATTGCAAAGTAATGTAAAGCTACTAATCTTCAAAGTTCTAGGAAAGAGTATTCCTCAATAAAAATTCTCAGAAAAAGTACACCCAATAGTGGGGAGTGCTGTGCAAAAATATTTGCTTCAGCCGGGATTCGAACGCAGATCTCACTCTTTCCGGGAGCGTATGCTAACCGTTGCACCACCGACACTCGCTTCGCACAACACTCTTTTTAACACTTGAACGTGTTGTCTGCTAACAGCCAACCGTCGACGGTCTGGAAAAAAGAGTGCTGCGCAAATCGAGCATTGGTGGTGCAACGGTTAGCAACGCTCCCGGGACGAGTGAGACCTGAATTCGAATCCCGGGTGACGTAAATAAATGTTTTTGCACAGCACTCCACATTATTGGGTATACAAGAACATCATACCACCGCAAGTGGCAGTCAAATAAAAAGAATTCTGACCGATGCTCAGCAGAAGGTTCAGTTATGCCTGCATGTTAATATTAGATAATCCCTCTCGAATCACCACCTATGAGGCAGCATCTGCAAAAAGTGCATTGCTTTCGATGACGTAACCGGCTTCGTCGCTGACCTGCTCATCGTCATTGTTTCGCACAAAGCGATCGAACGGGATGATACCCGTATTTCACCTTTTCCGGGAACGCGTGATAACCAACTGAACTACACAATATGTCAACAAAAGTGGGCTCGATGCTATATGCCTTGCTAGGCGAAACCGTTTATGGTGTGCTGTGACGTAGAAAGTGTGGTACGAGGACGCACGTCGGTAGCGCAGTTGGCTAGCAGGCGCGCTGCGAATGGATGAAGTGCTGTTTCGATTCCAGATCGACGTTAGAGCTTTGCACGTCACTCAATATTGTGGGCTATGTTTAATAATAGTTGGAAGTATGCTCAGTTTCGGAACGCGTTTTCTTATTGTAACACAGGGAATCGACCTTTCGATACTTAGAATGACAATGTTCCCTTAAATTCTCACTTAACCAAATGAATTCCCCATTGCGGCGCGGCAATGCCAGTTGCCTTGCAAGCGGTGATCAGTGCCTGGAATTCCATGCATTTGGTTCGCAACATATTAAGATGGAGGTCTTGCAGAAAAATTTCTCACTTGGCCACGCCATACATCTTAGACGAGCAAACACCGACTATTATGCGAATCGCTGCATCAACTTTGATCATTCTGCTCATCTCCTCGCATTTCATCGATTACGATTTGCTGAGAATATGTGATCACCGTCATAAATGTCGAAATTTTCTGGTCTACTCGATTCTCCCTGGATTCCCGGAGTAACAACATCAAAGTGTCCTTGGTCTTCTGGATAGACGGGAGATTTCCAGAATAGTATGGCACCAATTCCAAATTCCTAGATTGACAAAAAACTTGGTTGACTCGGACACGAGATTAATCCAGATCCTCATGCTTAATAAACAGAACGAATACCACTTCGTTGTCCACAACTTCTCAGATAGACTACTTGAAAGTCGCATAAATTTCGCGCGTAATTAGATCTTCTCTATAATTATAAAGTGCCCTCGTGTGTATTACGTAATATGTCATTATGGACACTCCAACCTCCAAAGTACGTCGACATTCCGAAAACTTTAGTAGAAACCAAATCCAAAAAAAAAAGAAGAATGGTTTTAGCCTAAAACGAGGTTGGTACGCCAGGGCCATACATCGGTGTTTCGGAGGCTCGTCCTCCTCGTCAGTGACCCCCGCCCCACATTAAGCCCTGCATTATAGCAAGGAGGGAGGCGTATGTGGTAAGTGGTGATGGCATAGTGTACTACGACACTGGTCCATCACCATCAGTCGATGTTTCGGCTGGTAGACCAAAACTAATCCATTGAATCGACTGTTTTTAAAACCTCGTTATAAACATTCAAAATCAAATCCAAAAAAAAAGAAGAATGGTTTTAGCCTAAAACGAGGTTGGTACGCCAGGGCCATACACCGGTGTTTCGGAGGCTCGTCCTCCTCGTCAGTGACCCCCGCCCCACATTAAGCCCTGCACTATAGCAAGGAGGGAAGCGTATGTGGTAAGTGGTGATGGCATAGTGAATGTTTATAACGAGGTTTTGAAAACTCGATTCAATGGATTAGTTTTGGTCTACCAGCCGAAACATCGACTGATGGTGATGGACCAGTGTCATAGTACACTATGCCATCACCACTTACCACATACGCCTCCCTCCTTGCTATAATGCAGGGCTTAATGTGGGGCGGGGGATCACTGACGAGGAGAACGAGCCTCCGAAACACCGGTGAATGGCCCTGGCGTACCAACCTCGTTTTAGGCTAAAACCATTCTTCTTTTTTTGGATTTGATTTTGAATGTTTATAACGAGGTTTTAAAAAACAGTCGATTCAATGGTTTAGTAGAAACCTGTTCACTGCCTGAAACGACACTCCCATTCAATGTAACACTGGATAACAACAAACTTTTATTCACATCTCACTTTGAAACAGACTTACAGTACTAAACAAATGATACAGGATAAGCGAGAAGGAAACGGGATTCCTGACTGGGCAACTTTTCTCACACAATCATTCACAAGCTGAATCTCATTCTCATACACGCACAACGTTGAATAAATTATAATCGGCCAAAAATTGAGCACACTGTATAAAAGAAAAACAATATAACAATCTCAAGAAATAACAAACGAAACATACACTTTCCTCACAGGGGAATAACAACAAAAAGAGCGAGCTCGTCCGCAGCTGAGAGCGACCTTGAACTAAATTGAAACGACAGTAATAGGAGAAAAACACAACTGTAACAACGAGGCAAACTCGCGCATTTTTCTCCTTTTTTTGTGATAAAAAGCTCTCAAACCCGTCGACGAGAAGGGGCACATTGCTCACCAGACCTTAGTTCGCTGTCGATGTTGAATATAAGCTAAAAACCTCTCAACAAACAACAATACTTGCAACATTACTCGAGAACTGTGCCACCTTGCGATAACCGGATAAATGAGATGGCGCAATTTCTAACACAACTGATGACACCTTATAGTACATGTCAATCGGCTAGCTGCTCACATCACAAAATTCGACATCATATGAAAGAATGCTAATGTATAGAACCAAAATTCTATTAACTACTCTATTAAATTATTAAAAAGCCATTTAATACTAAACAATTCTAAGGGACAAAATCGTAGCTCATTCTTCCACTCATCATTTTCTCTCGGGTCAATTAGGCTTTTGGTTCTGAACGAAAAGCCGATTTCATGCACATTTTTCCCGACATACGGGTGCCCCAGGGAGTGGCTTTTGCAGATTTGGATTCCAATCTATATGAACCAATAGCCAGTAAAGTACAGGAAAGAAAAGGTAAATTACGACGTTTACGCAATTTGACAAGATTATTCTTAATTGAATGACCATCCTTGTGCTGGCTGTTGCACAACATTTCCTTCCTGACCAGCAGCAATTTCATCATCACTATTCGTACTAAAATTCATATTTTGTAAGTCAGATCAGACAACACAAATAAAACAGGACATACTTGAAATAAGTGTCAATTATCTCATAGGTCAATTTGTAAATGTCTTCGTTATCGTGACTTTGTAGCTGCTCAATCTTGTCCAGACCTGAAAGTTTGTGTGAAGCAGTGTCAGAAAGATCAGAGTTAACAAGGTATGGATGGCAAGTCAGTGACGCTACCTCCACATTCCTCAGTTTGAGCGCACATCGCTTCCACTCCTGTACCAGCCATTTTGAGCATGTTATTAATACCGTCGAGGACAACCTAAAATATTCCATCGTCAGATGTCTATGACATAACGACAGGGAAAAATTCGCGAAGAAAAAACAGCGCGCATGAGTTCTAACCCCTAGAAATTTTTTTCATAAAGCAGATTGAGAATATAAATAGTGTGACAAACCTGAATGATTTGTGGGTCCTTGCAATCCAACAGCGCACAGAATGGTTGAATAACACCGCAGTTCACCATCTGCTCAACCCCTGATTAAGATCAGCAATGAAGCAGTAGTACACCACAATTATTGAATTCTTTTAGAAAATTTGGGCACGAACAACACTTACCTTTTGTGTAGGAAAATCAGCTTTGCTGAGCAAATTGATGATTAAAGGCATGAGACCTGCATCAAGTACGGCCTGTACTTGACTTTGATTTCCTGCAGTAATGTTCGACAAAAACCACACGGCTTCCTTAAACAAAACAGAAATCGATAACTCTAAGTTTGGATGATGGAGAGCCTTTTCATTTCTCACTTTGTTGATCTTATCCTTTTGATGTGAAAGAAGCTGAGGCATTTCTTGAAGTACACCGCAATCCAGCACAAGTTGTGTTTGCTCGTCAGATCCTGTTACAATATTACCTACAGCTCGCAGAGCTGCAGTCTGCACTTTCACATCACTGTGGCCAAGCATTGGTACAAGTGATGGAACTATCTAAATATATCAAAAATAACCAAGCATATATAAGGCATTGCAACAATCATGGGTTCTTTTATGTTTATTCAAAGAAAAATGAAGAAACGACCCTTTTCAGTGGACAAGAACTGTTCGTAAGGGTGCTATCAATCATTCAAAAGCTTGAATCTCTGGGTACTGCGTTACATGCTCCTTCTTTGGACAAAAAATCCATTCATAAAGCTGGAACATTCAAAATAAAATTATGTTTCAGAATCGCCGCGCACTTCAACTGTTTCCTCGCTAGAAGCACCAGAGCATATGAAGTGGAAAGGAAATTAGCATCAAAGTCATGTCTTATCTGGAGTTTCTTCCGAAGCGGAGAAAAAATCTCGAATATGATAACCAAAATTCCGCTTCACATGTGTGTTGCGTGAACGTGATCGACCGATCGCTGTACGAAATCCACACACCCAGCATTCTCTCACTCCCCTCCACCTCTTGCCTACATCCAGATCACCTACTAGCCGAAGAACAGTGCCCGCGTATGTAAAATGCAACCTCATTTTCGTAGCTACGCAGAAGTGAAACTTCAGCAAATAAGCATAGCATTGGATTTGTGGAAACTTAATCTATCGAGATGTTACTCTCAAATCCACGGAGCATTTCTGTCCTGCGAGAAATATGCGGTTGTGAAACAAATGTTTTCACTCTGCTACAATGTTTTGAAAGGATTTTTCATAAGAGGCTTTCAAATGATTACTATTACTCTTATGAAAAGTTCTTGTAATGAAAAGGTTCGTGCCTTCATTTGTCTCTGGTCATAACATAAAAATATCCAATCATTTTCGGTTAAATGGTTGCCACAGTTTACATTTTGCCTTGACACTCAATTAACCTTCTGAAAAAAATCTTTACGTACCCCACTATCGATGACTAACTGGATTTGCTCGTTACCTCCATCTGTAAGATACGATAGTGCCCAAACAGTATCAACAAGGATATTTGGATCCTACAATAAAAGAGAATTTTTAGAAAAATCACAACTATCACAAAAATGACACTTACGTCATGGTGGATCAACAAGACCAACGTTGGCAATATTGTTTTCACTATATCTTGAGTTGGTGGAGGATCCTTTGAGCGACACAGATTGACCTAAAATATTGCGACATGAATCCCCAATAGTAGTAAAACGTTTTATCTAAACAATTACAACTGAGTATGCGCGAGTACGAGCCTCAGAAATAAAGGAAGTTTAGAGACATAGCCAAAGGACAAAAAGTAAATAAAAGTCTCTGAAAACTGGAACAAAGAAAAAGTTGACTAGAACGTACGATAACCCATGTGACGTTACGCAAGAAACCAAGAGGTGTTTCGGGTGTAATAAAATTGAGAAGTAACGGGAGAATACCAAGCTGAAGACAATAGTCTCGAAAGTGTGGACCATCTCCTGCAAAACAGCACTGTTCAATTGCTACTGTTATCTGTTCGAAATCAACGAAGACGTTTTGAAAAAAAAAAGAACCGAGAGAAAAGAACGCCAAAACTAAAAAAAATGCAAAACGCTCCCTTAGACATCTACAATCGAACGATCAATTTCGAGTAGTTCCGTAATGTACACGAAACACTCCCATCTTAGGCATTTAGAAAAAACTGATATCTATTTTTATGATCTCATAAAGGCAAAAGTCACCTCACTTGAGGACCTTTCATATGATGCGAATCAGAGCGCAATTACATGTAGTATTATATCGTTCCCTACGTTTTGGCACTAGATCAATAAAGACTAGATTTATTAGCCAGAAGTAATTAGACCTGCATAATCTTGGTACCATTCAATTGCGCTTTTCTTGTGAGCCCTTTGGTATACGACTTGCCTACGACTACCTCGAGATGGAGCCGTCGTGTGAACGAATTCGCTGGCTACTCATACAAGAATGGTGCACGGGAGCGATGACACGGTTGCAAAAAAGATGGCTGGAAAGTAGATCGCGAAGCTCAAAGTTGGAGAGAACAGTCTGAAGGATCAGCCGCGTTCTAGTCGTTCACAGGAAAATTCACTGACCTTGCCCGTCGCTTCACTAGCATTTTCTCCGACACACCATTCGTGCATGAGAAGCAAGTGGATCCCCTCCCACGACAGCTCCAATTTGAAGCAAGTATTGGCAAGTTGTATGTCAAAATGTTCGCAAAAAAATACACATTTGAACGATACCTTTTTATGCAATTTCGACTATATCTGGCTGATAAATCTGGAGATTATAGCTCTCATGCTAAAACTTATGGAACGACAAAATATTACACCCAGTGCAACAAAGTAGACATAATTTGTATGAAACTGACCTATTATGTTACCAAGAGCCCAAACTGCTTGCTCACAAACGTTGATATTACCACTAGTTAAAAGTTCGAGAAATAACGGTACAGCACCAGCATTTACCTATAACAGTGGTATGAAAGGGTAAAGCTCTCGGCGTTGATAAAACCCTAACAGATACGACATGCATTCGCCTCCAATTTTAGCTTCATTTGAGGCAGCTGAATGCATTTCTGGCCTTAACAATGACTCGCTGTAGGCCACCGATGAATCTAATCAGTTTTGCTACGATCCCAAATGAGTTTAGGTGTTTATTTGTTGGAAGACGACAGACTTTCAAGCCGATCTCATTCGCTGGACAGGAACTTTTCATAGCAGTGTTATTGATCATTTGAAAGCTTACATCTCCGGCTACATCGCCACGTCGCTGGTTTTCAGAACATCTTTTTATAACGGTAGCATCCAGAGTAAAAATTTGTTTCCCACTCACCTATCGCCTTCATTTTTGTCACGCGTACAAATTTCTCGAAGCACGAAAAACATACCATCGTGTAGAGAATTTTTCCTAGTGTCAGAATCATAAGCTTTATTTGCAGTTTCCGTCGATGCGGTGAAAAAAAATCCTCAGTAAAATTACAACAGTCGCCGTGGTCTCAATGAATATGCGCCAGATCACTATGGAGCTACGCAGTATATCAGGCGACTACCTTACTAACAAGTCGTCGCTGTGGCCTATATTCACATTCTGCTCATCCATCAACTATTCATTTTGCCACAGGCTGAAGAAGAAGCAAATTGGCGGATTTCATGCAACGCCAGATGATCGCAGGTAACAATTTTTTGATTTTCAGCCTCATAGTCTCAATGTAGGCTTTATTTATGATCAGGTGATGGTGCTATGAAGTCAGTATTGCAAGCAATTAGGACCTTCCTGGCGGGGAGATCAATTACGTTTGAAATATAATTATTGGACCGGGGAAATTTTGAATTCCTCACCACATCGACAGAAAATTCAGAAAAACACGTATATTCTGATATCACGGAAAGCGCCTTACACGCTGATATGCTTTTCGTGCTTTCATCGATTTAAGCGTGTGATAAGAATGAAGGCGAAAGGCAAGCGAGAAACAAAATTTGATTGCATGCTACAGCGTTATAAAAGTGTGTTTTGAAAAACCGGCGACGTAGAGTTGTAGCCAGAGATTTGAGCGTTCAAATGATTACTAAAACTGGCATGGAAAGTTCCTATCCAGCAAATGAGGTAGGCATGAATATTTGTCGCCATCTGACATTTAAGTACATAAGTATTTTGATTGAGTACGTGCAAATTCTAACCTATGGATAGAGAAACAGTGATTGGAGACTTACCACGGCTTGCGTTTGCTCCGATGTTCCAGAAGCGATATTCGTTAGTGCCCAAGCTGCCTCAAATTGCAAGTGGACACTGAAATCCTATTAGCTACGCAAAAAATTACATCCTAGCAAGCGCTTATTAACACAAAGTTCTCACGCACACAACAAACCATGAGGCGCTTTAAGGTGTTTTTCACTTTACCAATTTGATGCAATATAAAAGAAGAAAGACTTACTCGTCTGAAACCAGGCAATTGACAAGTATGGGCAGAATGTCGCTAGAGATCAAGTCGTCAATAGGTGGATTTCGATCCGACGACAACATTTTACGGGCCTTCAAAGTGATAGGTTATGCATGTCGCTCGACAAATGCTTAGGTGCTTGAGCACACCAAAATGATACCTGCTGAACGGCTGTAAGTTTGAAAGAAGGATCATCACTTTGCGCCATTGCCACTATTTGATGCAATTGCATGGTGTTGTCCATTATTTCCATTTCTGCCGACGAGCGTGCATTCTCATCTCTAAAACAGATTATGCCATATTCTGCGCTCTACAATTAATCACTTTCACCTCTTTCGATGGCAAGAAATTTTCCGAAGTTCTTCGTTTTGTTGACTAATTTTCAATCATTTAAGATTTTGTTTCTGTTATCGCTTAGAGCAGCTTGTTGCGGTTATTTTGATACACAACACTTGCACATTCGTTTTAAGATGGAATTGTCTCGAGAGCAAAAACGATTGCTGATGTTGCACAAGTATACGTTGCTTGGCAAAGCAGGACCTGAACCCAGGCGATACTCCTATAGCGGAGATATCGTTTTTGCTCGCCGGACAATTCTATCATGAAACAAATGTATAAGGGTTATAAATAAAAATAACCGTAAAAGCTGCTGTAAACGAAACTAAAAACAAAAACTTGAATACATGAAAAATAATCAACAAAAACGATAAAGACCTGAAAATTTCTTGCCAACCCAGTAACATTCAATTGACTTATATCACAGTTTTCAATCACTGTGCGAGTCCCAGCACTTCTAGCATTCGATTCGTCTCCTCAGTGCTTGAAGATTTTATCTTCTTTATGGACGTCGTAAACAGTGATCGAGCACATCTCCTTGCAATCTCGAGGACACCCAGGATGGGGTGTTCCGTAGAATTCTCGATATTGATTGCCGGAAAGTCTTCAAGGTGGAAGCTCAGTCCCGCACCGAGCATCACTACTCACTAAGCCACCAGCTCCTCTCTTCAATTACTAGCAGTTATAAGGTAGACTCACTGAAGATTGATATTGCGTCTCTTTGAAAGGAGATCCTCCCTCTTATCTTTACGAATTGTAACAGCCTGAAAATAAGGACCATAAAGAACCATTGACAACTGACATTTTGATAATAAATTTGGAAAACAACATACTAGATAGTTAGCAACGATCTTGTGCATAAAACACATTTGATAGGAAAGAATATCATCTTTAAGAATCACTTTGAATATTGAAATTTCAAAAGTTTTCGGCTCTATTCAAGCCCACTGGCCCATAAATGGTGAGAAATACAATGTAACAGGACATAGAAAAGTTCTGTTCTATCTTCAGAATACATATAAAAAATCTATTTCTACATCAATTAAGCCCAAACAAAATGGAAATTCATAGTCGACGGTCAGATGCCCCAAAACCTCCTAACTAAGGAATAGATACATTGGATCACAATTAAACTCGTTAGCCAACATCATAATCTTGTTCCATTCGATTGACAACTGCTTGGCGAGCGACCGACCGACTTCTCGTAGACGTCTCTCTTCACTTACAGGTCTACCGGTCTCTTTCTTTATGAAATGTCTTGAACTAACGCTAAGTTGCTTGAACATCGCAAATTTCGTCACCATGCTCCTTGCAGATTTCTTAATGAGCCTCAGAAGCGCTGGCATCCAGTTGTGATGGAAGTGGAGCAGCAAACCTCTTTCTTGGACAAATCCATTCTTTGATTGTGAAGACAAATGATATCTCGCCCACTTCGCAAGAGTTTTCTGATAAGCTCAAAATCGCACAAAATCTATGTATGAAAATCACTTTCTCAAACGATACGACAGAACTTTTTCTACAACCTACTGAGACCTTTACAAGGTCAAAACCTCATGTCACACAAAAATAATCTGATTTCATGATGGAAAGAGGCTAGGTAGTCGGTAGACGCTCATGGCCTTCTCAATTACAATTAGAGATATGAGATATAATCTTGACGAATCACATGAAGAAGTATGGTCCACTACTAAACAACACGAAATCCTTGTCATATCCATAACCTAAGCCCTCCGCATTCTCACTGACTACTGAGGAACTCAAGCAAACAGTAGATCCTGTCGTCCCGACCCAAAGATTCAGAGTACATTTCCGCTGGTCGAAGAATCTAAGCAGTATCATGATTTTTACAAAGTCTCCGCACCTGGCAAGCAAAAACGGCTTAGCAAAAGCCCACTGTAACAAGTATTTACTGAAAGCTATCCTCCTGTATAGAGTATCCAACTATTCCTTTCCTCTAGGCTCATTATCACAAAGAAGAAAACTAAAGAACAGAATGAAGTCAGTAAATTCAACTACTAGGAAAACAACCTGTGAATGCCACTTTTAATAAACTCGATGTAGAAATAGAAGGGGATGGGGTGAGGTGGCGCAATGGATAGTGTTGTAGGAGGAAAACAGTGATTTGCAAAGCACCGCTTTCACTCCTCTCACAACACTTCTCTACAATCAATGGACTGAATGACTAGGAAAGCCTTAGTTCGGCTATCTCAAAAATTGCGAAAACGTCTCGAGAATCATTCTTCAGTATCTTTAAACAAATTAAAGTTCTAAAGCAGCAGTCGAAGTAACACGTGAAATGTTCGGAGACCTATGAAAAAGTCGAACACAAGGAAATGAATCGTGCAAGAAGTCCTCGTCTCCGCACAGTGAACAGTGATCATTGACTGTGTATATAAAATAATAAGATAAAGCTCTCGGCGTTGACCAGTACTTAAGGGATGCGGCATGTATCAATCTTGAATTTTTAACTCCGTCTGAGGCGACTTAATGAATCCTTCGGAATTACAGTGACTCTTGAAGGCCTACCACTGTATCGAGTCACGGCTACCTATCCTCCTATACAAGTCTGAGACGAGCGCACTGATAATTTATCGTTCGGAAGGATGGATGGCGTGATGAGTCATGAGCGCGAGATCGCACCATCCACCTTGCCTATGTGCGATGCAGAGCACCTCTAACCATGCGCCACGTGGGCTCTAGTCGTGTGAATCAGTGGAAACTAATATTTCAGCTACATACATTCTCCCACTTGCAGGAGTATCTCAAACTAAGAGAAATAGAAGTGCTTAACAATGTTGATGTGCAAAACTTTGAGTCCAGCAGGAATCGAACCCGCATTCCACCCTTTCTGATCGGGCCTGCCAGACCATACCGTTGACGGTTGGCTGCTGACAGATTGATGCGCTGCAGTGCAGAATAATGGTAAAACAGGCGTCGATAACACAATTGGTTAGCACGCGTCCCAGGGGGGTGAAATATGGGTGCGAATTCCGCCACCTATGAATATATTGCACATCACTCAACATTATAGGGTATATTTGTAATATTATACAATTACTGAAAGCAGTTAAACCTTTGCAGACAGCAGCATAATCGATATCGCCAGTGGCGCGAGATTCTCGTCGTTTAAGAAAGATTTTTTGCTTTATTAAGGAAAATATTTAGGTTTTTTTTGCTGCACTATGAAAGAACGTGATTTTTTTACAAGCCTGTATACTTTTGTGCACATAAAACTCCTATGGGGAGTAATATGGAAAACTTCTCGACAACGAGTTGAACCTTTTTCGGGACGGCAGTTGATCGATGGCACACCGCAACTCGCAAGAGGCGCGGGATTTTCATTATTCAATTAGGGTTTCTCTCTCATATGGATAGCGAAAGCTTTGATTTCTTGTGTTACTCTAAGACTACATGATTTTCTCTACAGGCGCATATGTCTTTCGTGCATATATAACTTTTCTGTACGATGAAAACTTTGAGTGAGAAACGTAATCTTCTTTTCGCTCTTACGTCGATCTCTGACTACCTTTGAAAAAACCAATTACAGCGTAGAAATCCTCAAAATTTGGGCGATCCAGTGACTAATAAGAGCCTGCCGAATAGTCATATTCAAGCCCCAGAGAAACCAATAAATTAGGCTGAGTGTGAAACGCAATTCTATTTCCGCTGCTACATCGCAATTTTTTGGGCTTCCTCAAAAACAAACATATTGTTGAAATTGCAGAGATTAAAGCTTTCGAATGATTACCAAGTGCCTAGGGGAAGAAGGTTTTGCTCAGCGAGAAAGGCTCTCAAGCAGTCGTGTACCACAGCTGGTACACGACGTTCCTCAGGGGTCAAGCATAACAAATGCGGTGAAATTTCGAGGCCATTGGATGAGCTTAAAGTAATTCAATAAACAGTGGTCCACAACCACGCAAAGTGTCGGGATCCCCGAGATTGAGCTTTCGAATTAAAAGACCTATGCAATTTTGTGGGTCAAATGAAAAAAATTCTCGTTAGCAAAATACTTATGCTAACCTCATCACCTCTACTGCTTTTCCGTACTGTATCCTTTCCTTCAATCTTGTACTGAACCAATCGAGACGAATAGATAGGATTCACTTTCTCTGAAACAAAATATTTTAAAATAAAAACAACAGCCTCAACCAAGGAAACATCATAGTTGCACGGAATATCGAATGAGTTGGAAGAATAGTTACAACGATGAAGAATCCAAAGAGAGAAAAGGGAGAATGAAGATAGCAAAGGAGAAAAATAGGTCCAAATAAGGGGAGGAAGTCTCATGTGACGTCAGCGGCGTCCTCGAGACCCTGCGGACGTGTGGACGGCCCGAGCGCGACTGATCCGCCAGACTGCTTTCAATTTCGCAAACAACTTCGTAGCCGTCTTTCCTGCAACCGTGTCGTCGTCCTAAGCTCCAATAATTTTTCACCTTCAATGTCATTTTCTTCTACGAGATATTAGTGCATGAATAACATCCAAATTCGTTTCCAAGACAGCTCTATCACAAATCAATTATAGGCAAATTGAATAGCAAGATATTCAAAAAAAAAGGCGCAGTTGATTGGCACCAAAATCATGCAACTTCACTTATTTATGGCTAGTAAATTTGGTGTTCGTTGCTCTGGTGTCAAAACTTGTTTATCGCACCAATAGTTCTTCACTCATGAGAAAGACAAATCTTCAAGAAATCGATGAACGGGAGAAGACGAATTGAATGCTAGAACCACTCGGCTCGCACCGTAAAAAAAAACTGCGATAGGTGTCATTTGAGGAGATGAAGTGGCAAATGAGTAGTTAGAGACTATTTTTGCATTGTTATAAAGTAGCTTCAGTTTAGAAATAGTTTTACTTCAAGGTGTGATTTGAAAAACATACATGTCCGGTCAAAAAATGCCAGCAAATCCAAGCACGCTTGAAATGAAAAAGAATTTTTCGGAAAACCAGCAATTTTGAATTGTCCGCGGTATCTTCTACCTGGCTTGATACTAGAATGCAGATTCACAACTTTTGTAAATCAATTCTGTATTATTATAAGCTTTTAAAATAGATCATTTATTGGTATTGAGCAGCCCCATTGGTTTCTGCCTGCTCTTCATTACTGACAACATCGATAGGTATCGATTTTCCTTATTAATCAGTACTTCTAAGAAATTCGAGTCATAGGGGAATTAGAACTATTAGTAGTTATATTGACAGCTTTATAGAAAGCGACAGTTTGCAAAAGTATGAGCATAAGCAAACTAGGCTATCCCTCAGGTGAGGCGGCAAATCGCTGTCGAATATGTCTTAGCGGACAAAAAGCACCATTTTAGTTCGTCGATAATCATTCGTGTTTTACATTGACGAAATACGCATTATTTGTGTTCCACGAACACAGTCTAATGCATGTCCAAAGTATGGGTCCATGTCAAACTCTTCAGCTTATCTTTTTATAAAATCAAGTCAATATAAAATATCAAAACTGTATGAAACGAAGCAGAAGGTGACTTTACTGAGGAATAACAAAATTGCAAGCAAGTCATGACTTAACTGTGGTTCGGAAAGCTCATCACAGGCTAATATAGAGAAAGAGAGCTTGAATGTTATTAAGAGTGCGCAAAATTAAGGTTTTAGTTGAGTATTCACCCATTTCGCGGAACACACAGTGATGTCAAGAGAATGAAATAGGTAGAAGATTATATAGAGACCTTTATTCCGAACTGTCTCTATGTAACCATATCGTGCTCGGTGTTGTACCAACGAATATTTCATTACATGTCTTATACATGTTTCATCGGTGTACATGGTATTATCTATCAAACGGTTCAGCCCCAGTACGACACAAGTGGAACGATTGCTCAACCATTCGGCCGTCTAGTGTCCATCGGGTGAACATCGCTCATCTTTCCTTCATATTAATATGTGTTTGTTTAATAGTTTCTGACACTAGTTCATGAAAAATACTATGTTAAGATTGCTTAAGTAATCCATTCATAGCTCAGTATTCTTTAAGGCTTCTCGTCTAGTGTTGACTTAATCGCTCATATGGCATATTTAATATCATTTGTGCACTCCATGGGGAGCAGTGGTCGAATTTGTGATGCTCATCGCGGCGCGACTAAAGGCGGACTTCATCCCAACCCCCCCCCCCAGCTCTCTCCGGCAGTCAAGAAGAGTGCCCTATGGAACGCCACATCAAGGCTATCCTCCAGATTGCAAGAAGACTCGTTCAACCAATGTTCTACGCCGTTTGAGAAGAAGACGAAAAACGTATGGAGCGCTAGAAGTACTGGGATCCGCACAGTGAAAAAAATGCTGTGATGGCGGATCAAGTAAGTGCTACAAGAGCTAAAGTGTACAATCCATACGAGATATTGGATTGGTTTGACGATACAGTCTTACATAACTATATTGTTGCTGCGTATACTTCTTGACATGATTATACTGCTATTTATGTTACGTCAATTGACACGCGAGTTTACCAAGCTTGAGTCTTAGAATCCGTACAGGATGTTCACTAAAAATTTTATGAACATAACCTTCCAAAATTCAAGCTAACTGGATGCAGGTGGTGAAGATCGTAGTAAAAGAAACTAGCTACTTATACTCAAACAAGTTCCTATTTTGTCGATCATTCATATAATCAGATCTGCATCATAAATAGAGTACTCTTAGCCTGATCGCAATTGTCATATTGCAATGCAGGAATTATCTCTATTTCACGAGAAAAAAAATCCGAATCGACCTCTTCATCCGGAAATCAAAGTATTCACATGTATACATACCAGCTGGACCCCTTAGATTCTGCTTCCCCAGCCATCCCTTCCGGAAGCGACGAAGTTTTGGTGTGATGACATTATTAGCCAGACGTCTACAACCGCGAGGTAAACTTCGACGGATTTCAGGAACGAAGCCGCGTTTCCTTGCAGAGTTCTCATCATTCCATTGTGTCATTCTGACTTGACACGGCATCAAATCGTATCTGAATAGAAGTTTCAGTAGCCGTAGGGTTACAAAGAAGACAAGTGAGCTCTATTTTACAGCAACATAGAAATTTTTACACATTACTGTTTGTAAGATGGACGGCGTAGTTTCATGAATCTAGTTGATTAAATGTAGATCTATCTAAATTTGCCACCTGATGTCCCTTCCAAACTACCAAAGTGAATCGGCTGGTTATCAGAAACAATCTGATTACTACGACATTCATGTTGGCAATAAGGTTATATGAATTCTATTGCAAAATCAAACGAATTGTTGGAAAACTGAGCTCTCATATTCAAAAACAGTGCAGTCGCTTTGTCTTGTGTGTTTCCAACTTAGGTATCAACAGCAGAACAAATGTACAGAACCGAGCATCTTGGTAAATGTATGGGTTGTTCGTCGTGTCGCAGGAACACTTCTCAAAAGGACTCGACGAAAGCGAACGAACAAGCACGACAAAGCCGCAGTGATGCGGTAGACCACTTATGAATGACAAGAGCCGCAGTTAAAATTCATGTGGTTTGTTGATGTCTCTATGTGTGAAAGGTTCAAAGAACATGCGTACTCTCGAATTTATGAGTATGATTAGCAGGCTTAGCACATCTAGTATGTGAAGGTATTCACACATTGTAAATTGCTTTTTTATCCAGAAAAGTCATGGTTTTTTGCCTTGAAAAAGATCGTAGTCATGGCAGACTACTGAATGGAGAATTATCCGATGCTCAGTTTCAGCGATTTACTAAGTAATGCTGGATCAGCTCGACATAATTGAGATTTGTTCCTTCCGCATACTCGAAAATAGTTGTTAAAGTCATCTACTTTGAACATAAGAATGCTCCAGTTAGGTATACATAACACCTAGTAATCACATTTTCCAGAAGTATAAGATGAACCAATTGAACAAGGCTATCTTTTTTGGAATTATATTGAATGTTTTTTTCAGGGTTTCAAAAACAGTCGTTCTTTTGAATTAGTTTTGATCTAACAGCAAGAATCTATTGACTGAGAGGTGGTGATGGACCAGTGTCATTGTACACTGTGCCATCACCACATGCGCCTCCCTCCTTGCTTCAATGCAGGGCTGAATGTGGGGCGGGATCACTAACGAGGAGGCCGAAACCTGCGAAACACCAGTATATGGCCCTGGAGTACCAACCTCGTTTAGGCTTTAGATATTCTTTTTTCTGGAATTATTTCTGAGAGCAAATCGTTTGAAAACCGACTTTCTTTCTACTTCGACAATACCAATCAATCATGTATACTTTGTTGGTTAATCCAATAGGCCGAACAATCACCATCATCGAAACGCCTTGTATGTGAAGGCATCGCCGAGTGAGCTTCTTCATCAAGTCGTGCGCATTAAGAGGATTCAACGCGACCGAAAGCGAAGGCGAAGTTCATAACGGCGGACTAACAACTGTAGAGAACTGACTCGAATCACCAACTTCGAAGAAGGCGATGACGTGCGACGTTAGCCCAACAAATTTGTTTTCATCAACTTTACATTGTTAGCTTTATCAAAGGATTTCAGCAAAAATGCTTAGTGCTGGAAGAGTCTGAAGTATAAACATCATGAACTAACTTCAAAGTGAACGTCCGAAAACGAACAATAAAATTTTGGCTCAAGAGAGTACATTCGAACACGTTTGGCCACGTGTAATCTCACTAAGATGCATCACAGATTCCGATCCGTTCGTAGCGCTCTAGAGACGACTGAATGCATACTAGGCTATTCACTGGCTTACGATGGCCCATCGACGCATTGAAAATGCTCTTAAGCTCCTAGACAAGTCCGATACCAATTTATCGCCTTGGTAAGGATAATTGGCAGTGTTTGTTTTCCGGCATAGGGTGGAGCAAAAGACTGTGTTTTTGCAGGGCACCTCTAATCACTGCATAAAATGCGTTCCGTTTATGCAGAAACTAGTATTACAATACAGTGGTTTTGACTACATACTATGTCAAAAGTGAAAGATGTTTCCGTATACATAATTTACTTTGCCGGGTTATAGATGAATCCGTCATCGTAGCATCATCATGAATCGAATTTTATTATTCATGTATATAGCCGATATAAGGTGTGCACAGTTTGACAGAAAACGGACAACTCTACACATATACAGTGTAATCACTCAAATGGAACGTAAGGGTTTAGATAACCTGTCAGAGACCACGTGATATATATATATTTATATTTATAAATATCCGAGAATCCCGATATTTACACTTGGAAAGCTTAGCTAAGAGTAAACCGTACCAGAAATGACCGCGTTCTTGGTAGCTACCAGTCGCATGGTGGTAATCTTGTGATTCACAATGGGCAGCGACTGCTTCACTGTGGTGAGGACCTGAGGATGCTCTGGATATGCTTACTTTGGTACTCCGGGAACAAAACAGCTGAACCAACACATTTTCATATACTGCAGTCTCCCGATTTGTGAAGATGGAGCTTATAGTAAGTAAGTAGGTAAGCGTATATATCATCGTTCGCCACGTCGTGCACCGCACATCCTGAGAATTTTGTAACTGCGGGAGAAGCAATGGAAATGCAGGAAGTTAAGTGGTAGATTTAAGCTTCAAGAAGATATTATCATTACTGAATGATGATATCGCACTACAAAGTCTTTTCTTCTAGCATAAAGAGCGCCCATGTCGACAAACCTTCACTATTCTAAGAATAAAATCACATCCTTCCGAAAAAAAGCATAGTTCTAGGTGTTTCTAAAACTTGTTTTTTTTTGAAATCATGCTCTTGTTGTCATTCCATAATTTGAGAAATCCCAACTCTAACACCTGGTATGATTTTTGAAAAAAAAATTTCCGTACTACGCTCTTATGACGATAAAAAGCTTTTGTTTTTAGACTGCGTTCTTTCAAATTCACAGCTGTTATTGGTGTTGGATAGTAAATTTTTAAATGTAAGTAAGCTGCGTCGCTATGTTAATATAAGCTTGTTACTAGCGAAGAAGAGGCAAATTTTCAAAAAATGTACATTTTCGTTGCAAATTGTGTGGACACAATCGCATTGTGTGAAATTGACTCATGGTATCTTAGCTTTTTTACCGGAAAGTATTTTCATTAGTAGATTAACAGTAATCATTCGATAGCTCGAAAACTGAAAATTCCAGCACTAAGTTGGTTTGTGAAGAGCTCTTTGTATTATGCTCTGCTAGCGACTGAAAAGGTAGAGTTTTGCTTTGGTAGAGCGTTTTGCATCAACTTTGTAGTGGGTCTTTTGCTTTTACATAGTAAAATTTTGATTATGAAGAAATTTGATCGCTACGAAAGAATATAATGTCACTAGCACTAGAAAGTTTCCCATGAGCGCATTTGTTTTAAAATACGCGCGGCTGCTGAATTTCCACCTTGCATTGCAATTTGTACGGAATGCAGTCGAATTGTGTGAAATGTGTTCGTGTTTCCTTTTCTTTTTTACTCAATAAGCTTTTGACTAAACTAGTAGCAATCACAAATAGCTCGAAAACTGGAAAGTTTAGTAAAGAACCTGCTTTGTAAAGAGATCTTCATATTATGTTTTACTAGCGACTAAAAAATGAACTTAACGCTCTGCTTTTTTAGAGTGTTGCTTGAACTTGGCAGTATTCTCTGTTATAACATAGTAAAGTGATTCTTGATTTTCTTCTTTGAGCAGAACACGAGGTGTTACATTAAACTTTATTCGATAGCTGACGTTTCGGCAGTTCGCCTTCTTCAGAGCCTGGAAAGGTCAAAATGTTTGCAATACAATCAGTCAAACACCTCCATTACTTCTTTAGAGAAAATCATCAGACCTAGATTTCAATCGCATCAAGCAAAAATCAACACTCAACATACTCACCGCTTTTTATATGTGTTCCACTGAATGATCCAAGTGGAGATCACCGGAAAGAGAGACACATAGGCTCGTAATGCACCCTACCCATCAAAACAACAGTCTTATATACTGGCTCATATCACAAGTGTTTACAAGGCATTCCTCCCTGCGGTTTATGGTTGGATTGGTCGCATTAATCCAAAATGCTTCCAAGATCTTTCGCGCTGATGTTTTTTGCTCCTGCGCAAGGATGGTGACTTCGATTTCAAAATCAACTCCGTCGTGCTTCTGTGCTCTATGCGTCCCTAGCCGGGTGTTTTGTCTATTAAGACGCTTGTCAGCTAGGTGTTCTTCTATGCGTGCATAGAGCGGCCTACCCGTTTCGCCAACATATTTATCACTACACGCTTTGCAAGAGATTAGGTAGACTGTACCTACGCTCATGCAATCACCGTCACTGCCGTTAGGACATATTTTACAATCTTTCATTAATTCAATGATCACAATTCAAGGGTCACAGTGCTAGGAGGCATAACTCTCCCTGATGGTGCGCGCTCGCTATTAGAATTGAGGTCCAAGCTTTTCACCATCTCAACCCATTTCTAAGGTGTCCTTGCGTAAGGTTGCATGTGGTTTACATGATTTGCAAGATCAACTCCGTAAAAAGGCCAGAGTTGAAGAGGCTAATAGGAATGAACAGCAAGTAGAGGCACTAATACCACCATTTCCTCAGCCGTTCTATAGACAACAAGACCCCAACGAGGAGGTAGATAGAAAATTCCGGAAATTTGTGGACGAAACTTTTAGAACCCTCACTCACTATAGCAGGAAAAGGTATCAATCGAACCTCACCGAACTACAAAAACGTGGCATGAAAGAGGTTCGAGAGTTGATAAGCGAAGGTAGGATAAGGCTACCAGTTAGTGATAAATGTGGAGAATTTGTTGTGATTCCTCGACAGTTAGATATCGCAATAACGAACATGCATCTCGAAGATGCCTCGCTTTACCGATCATCTTCTGTAAAGGAATTCAAAAGGCAAAACCGCAAATTAAACTGTGAGTGGGTCCGCACGGCAAAAGCGGCAAGCTTAAGACCATCTATCATTTCTCAATCAAAAATCCAGTCACCAACATGTCCTGTCTTGTACTTGCTTATAAAAACACATAAGTTAGTATCCACTGATGATTTGATGTCTAACGATCCATCTATATTCAAAGTTAGACCTATCATCAGTTGTGTAGGCGGACCGACGGATAGGATAGCATGGTTCTTGACTTTAATAACATCCCAGTTGCTAGGACACATTCCAGCCCATCTGACAAACACTCAGATGTTCCTGGATCGTCTACGTAACGCGAACCCGAACAACGCGTACGTAATGGAGTCATTCGACGTCACTGCTTTATATACCAACGTGTCGAATGACTCCGCATTGCAAGCCACACATGAGCTTCTTATACAACACCAGGGAGCTGTGAACATGTATGGCTTGACGATTGAGCAGTTCATGATCCTACTAAAAGAGTGCTTGAACTGCTCAATCTTCAGATGGTCCGGGAATTATTATGCTCAAACCAGAGGGCTGGCAATGGGACAGCGACTGGCACCTAGCCTGGCCATTGCTTTTATGTCTAAAGTGGAAGCACCAGTGACGGATCTCCGGCCATTACTCTACTGTAGGTATATAGATGATTGTTTGATTATCTGTTCCACTCAAGAGGAGCTGGATAATTCTTTTAGATTCCTGAATGAACAGTCAGAGTATATAAGATTCACCCGTGAGATACCAAAAGCCGATTGGCTTCCATTCTTCAACGTGCAAATAAGCTTAACTGAGAGCGGCTACATAACGAAGTGGTACCGAAAGCCAAGTAGTAAGAATATCTTGGTTCACTATCTCTCTTCTCATCCCTCACATACGAAGAAGGCGCTAGTAAAAAACATGTTTCGAACAGCAGCCAATGTATGTACCGGGGAAGAGCAGAGAGTAGAATCCGTGAAACTGGCGCGGGAAATAGCCACTTCTAATGGATACGAATTCGTAGCCCCTCGGCTTAGGTTTAGAGGAAATAATTCGCCTCCGAACGAAAACTTAGTTGGAAGGAAAGTCCCGTTTATCATCCCGTTCTATTCAAATGAGATTATTACAGCTATAAAACGATGTTTGAAAAGAGCGGGTTTAGAGCAATCGGTGGCTATTATTGAGATATCACCGAATACTCTAAAACGCCAACTAGTTCGCAACCGCTTATATGACCGTCTCTGTATAATGAAAGATTGTAAAATATGTCCTAACGGCAGTGACGGTGATTGCATGAGCGTAGGTACAGTCTACCTAATCTCTTGCAAAGCGTGTAGTGATAAATATGTTGGCGAAACGGGTAGGCCGCTCTATGCACGCATAGAAGAACACCTAGCTGACAAGCGTCTTATGAGACAAAACACCCGGCTAGGGACGCATAGAGCACAGAAGCACGACGGAGTTGATTTTGAAATCGAAGTCACCATCCTTGCGCAGGAGCAAAAAGCATCAGCGCGAAAGATCTTGGAAGCATTTTGGATTAATGCGACCAATCCAATCATAAACCGCAGGGAGAATGCCTTGTAAACACTTGTGATATGAGCCAGTATATAAGACTGTTGTTTTGATGGGTAGGGTGCATTACGAGCCTATGTGTCTCTCTTTCCGGTGATCTCCACTTGGATCATTCAGTGGAACACATATAAAAAGCGGTGAGTATGTTGAGTGTTGATTTTTGCTTGATGCGATTGAAATCTAGGTCTGATGATTTTCTCTAAAGAAGTAATGGAGGTGTTTGACTGATTTTATTGCAAACATTTTGACCTTTCCAGGCTCTGAAGAAGGCGAACTGCCGAAACGTCAGCTATCGAGTAAAGTTTAATGTAACACCTCGTGTTCTGCTCAAAGAAGAAAATCAAGAATCATACTGAAGCATGGCGAGGTTAATAGACAGTCGGTCTTGGGACATAGTAAAGTTCTAATTCTAAGTGAGCTTCATCTCTGCGAAAGGATACTGTATTATTACAGAGCCTCCTATGAGTGCAATTGTTCGAAAATGAACGTGTGGTTGTCTTTAAAGTATCCACTCTTCATTACGAGTTCTCTGGAATGCGTTCGTATTTCTTCACTTTTCACTCAGATGTCTTTTTCACGGTACTACCAGAAATATTCAATAGCTCAAGACATGATGAATCCAATACTGAGCTTGATTGTGAAAAGAATCCCAAACCATGGTATGGAAAAGAGTGCAAAGCCTTCCGAGGTTGTGCTTCATTATCTTACGCACTGTTTCGCAGTATCGCCCGGTTCATCAGAGCCACACGTCCCACACTGAACCCTACTTTATAGCAGGGATGAGAAGATGTTTTGGTGATAGCGCGTGATAGTGTGCTATGATATTTTCTTTTCAGTCGATAGCTAACGGCTGGTAGTGGATATATAAACATTGCCATCCAGTCGAATAATTTTGAAACTCGTTATATTCAATTAACGTAGTTTACGAGAATGTTTGAGGCCTTTTCAAGGTTGATACGTCAGTGGCTTTCGTTCGTTTTCGCAGAATCGCCCTCTTTATGAAACAACACGCCCTACAGGCTTTAACGCCTAAGGGACGACGTGTATCAGTGAAGATACATGGTTGTTCAATGGCATTTTCGCTAGACAAAAGTTTTCTCTCAGACAATTGGTAACCATTCGAAAGCTGAAGTATCTACAATTTTAATGACGCGTTTGATTTAAAAAAAAACTTTTATTCTTTCATTATTATTTGAGCCAACATGGCATGTGGTCTGGTAAGGGCTCTTGTACAGCCCGAGACACGTGTTTCGTCCTTACAGACTCATCAGCCAGGCAGAACCCGTCGTTTGTCGATCTTTTTATAGTCAGTTCTCTCGGAAGCGTTACACTCCTTATAGAGAGTTGTCGACGACCTACGTTTTAAACTCTATGTCAGGCGAAATTTTCACCTAACACAGAGTGTTTTCGCACTCGATTGCTAGCTGGCTGGTATTTTTATCATATTATACCTTTCCTTCGAGTGCTTTATTAAGACCACGCTCAAATTTCAATAGATCCTTTCATTATTATTTGAGTCAACATGGCATGTGATCTGGTACGGGCTCTTGTATAGCGCGAGACACTTGTTTCGTCCTCACAGACTCATCAGCCAGGCAGACAACTCTCTATAAGGAGTGTAACGCTTTCGAGAGAACTGGCTATAAAAAGATCGACAGACGACGGGTTCTGCCGGGCTGATGAGTCTGTAAGGACGAAACACGTGTCTCGGGCTGTACAAGAGTCCTTACTAGACCATATGCCATGTTGGCTCAAATAATAATGAAGTGATCTATATTTTGTATCATACTCAACTTGTTATTCGCTCGGCTAGGGCTTGTATAGGGCTCTTCACCAAAGTCTTACTACTCATTCCATAGCCCTGACCTCAGGAGTTTCGATCATGTAATGTTTTTCTTGTAATGGAATTTTTTTCAATAGTCATCATAATACAGAGTAAGAGCTAAGAGAGGTTTGCATTTTACGTCTAAAATGTCAAAACGCCATTTGGACTTTAAAGGTGGTTTATTGGAAGTTATGGGTAAAGTTTGCACGTCGGAGGTAGCTTATCGTTACGTAAAAAATAGGATATCACGCGTGATCCCTTTATAAGAGTTGTTTTAGAAAAAGAGCGACAAGTTGTCTTGAAAATCTTCGTTTTAAAGCAGTGATATCACATCCTTGTAAAAAAAAATCTCTGTGGAGGTAACCTTGTAATGTAGCTGGAGTAAGTGTAAGAAGAGCGAACGTTAATCAATGCGGAGGATAGTTAGTTCCTTTCTTTTTATCCATACTCATATTAAAAGTATTTTTTTGTTCTTTTTCTGGCATTTTAGTTATTTGTTCGATATTTTGAATCTCAAGAAATCGAACGTTGTATTTTATTTTCCAAAAGGATTTTCAGTTGTGCAATAGTAGATTTAAAATTTAATTTCACACTCAAACGTCCTCCGCTGTGCACAACTTTTCATTAGACTTTCGATAACCATCCCATGGCACAAATTTCGGCGATTTTAGATCTTTCAATAGTTTGAGGAACGCTGATTTCACTACGAAGTTTGGTTGCTAAAAATACTTTCATTCTATATCATAGCAATGAAAACATTCATGTTTTACATTTCGAGTTTTTAGCCTTTTCTTTTACCCTCACAGGAATTTTTTCTTTCTTTTCTGAAAAGATTTGGTATTACTGGAATAGCTTCTATAAATATATTTTTTTTTTACCAAAAAGAAAGCTCAGTTTTCCTGAAAATCTTTAATTTTCAATAAGAAAAAAATACATCCTCAAAAGAAGGACGCATTTCCAATGGTGTTTTTACCAATGTGTTTGTATATTTCTTTCGATGATATAGTAAATGCTTGTCGTAAAAACAGGTTTCAATGATGTAAAACTTTTTTAAAAGAGTTTATATAAAGAAATTCCTAGTATGTAAGCGGAGTAGCCTTGATAGAGTTTGTATTCTTGATTTTGAGGACACTTCTTTAAAATAAATACACATTCCTGACTTTGACCATTTCTTTGCTCAGATACTCAGCAGTCAATAACTTATAACAATCAACATCAGTCCACGAAAATTCACTCTTTTTCATATGTTACCACCAATCAGGAATCTATTTCTGCTGCGCGAAATTTGTATTTTCGGCAAATAACAATTTACTAATTCCTGGTTTTTTCAGTAGGCTCATAGCACTTATTTGATGGCTCGTAAAATGGAGATTATACTACCAGGCTAGTTTCTGGAAAGGCCTTCCTAGTTTGCAATATGGACGAGCAGGGATATACAACTCGCTTCGGACGTGGTTAGCTTATTTTTGAACTTGACAGTGGGTTTTGTTAGCAGCGATAGAGTAGATTTCAGATGATGGATCTAGATGATTCGTTACAAAGTGATAGCACATTCACCAAGGAGACCTCCAGGAAGGTATTTCGAGGAGGACGCTCATGCGTCCTACCAGCCCACAATCTTCAATGGGAAAACGTCATCCTTGGAGAATGAACATATATCTAACTCACACTGTACATTCTTGTCGCGATTTCGTTGAATTTAGAGCGTTTTTCCCATTCAACATCCTTCTCGTCGCACAGATATTTGCCTGTTCTGCAAACAACTCACAAAAATCAGGCATGTAGAGTTTTTAGAAATCGGCTGGCTTATTGCACGGGAGGATTACGTCGTCTTGAACACATGCTCATTGCTCATTAAAACGTGGACTTCTGAACAACAACACTTTCTCTGAGGTCTTACGGATTACTTCTCACTTTTCGAACTTTATTGTTCAACGCTCAACGGCTTACTAACTGCTTTCAATGGGTATTCTCCTTCACAGACGAAAACAAGCTTCATGCAATGAGAATTGAATCTTTGCAAAGTATTGTAAAGCTACTAATCTTAAATGTTTTGGGAAAGAGTATTCCTCAACAAAAAATTTCAGTAAATGGTTCTGTTATGCCTGCATGTTAATAGTAGAATATTTTGCTCGAGTTACTACTTATGAGGCAGCATCTGCGAAAAGTGGATTGCTTTCGATGACGTAATAGGCTTCGTCGCCGACTTGCTCATCGTCATTGCTTCGAAGAAAGCGATCGAGCGGGATTATACCCGTATTTCACCCTTTACGGGTGCGCGTGATAACCAATTGAACTACACACCAAATTTTTGCTGACACTTCACCTGTCACCTGTCATCCCGTTGATCGTCGAGTGACTCGAGCGGGTACCAGCAACTCTTCCATTTTTCACTATCGCGTGCAAGAGTAGCCCAGTGGGTCACCCTCGCTCTAGGGATTCGCTGAGCATCAAATCTTTCTTCTATCGCTTTCGTGAAGAAATCGGATCAACGGGTCAGTGGTCTTCCTTTAGAGCGCTTGACGTCCCGAGGAACCCAGTCGGTAACGGCTCTCGTCCATCGGTTGTCGTTGAGGCGCATCACGTGTCCGGCCCACGTTATTTTCGATATCTTGGCGTGTAGAACGGCGTCTCTGATTTTCGATCGTTGACGTAGGTCGGAACTTCGGATCCTTTCTCTCATTTGCGAGATACGCGATACTCCTAGCATCGACCTTTCGACTGCGCGTTCGATAACGGCAAGTGATCTTTCATCCTGTTTACGTAGCGACCAGGTTTCTGCTGCATACGTCAGGGAAGGGATAATTGTCGACTCGAAAAGGTGGGCACGGATTCGGATGTTCCTTGTCCTCTTCACTACATCATCGATGCTCTTTAACGTTCCCCAAGCCGCTCGTTTCCTCCTGCTCATCTCTGGAGCTAGGTCGTTCATCATGTTGATTTCCCCACCTAGATGGACGGAACTGGAGCATTCGGAGATTGTCGTTCCGTTGAGCGTGAATGGGGCGTTAGAAACCCATCCGTTCTTCATGAACATTGTTTTCGTTAGATTCAGTTGAAGACCAATCTTTCCACAGGCGTTATCGAAATCGGTCAACATTCGTTCCGCTTGGCTGATGTTTGCTGTTATGAGAGCAATATCGTCAGCAAAGCGAAGATGGTTTAATTGTCGACCGTCAATTTTCACTCCCATTTCGTCCTATTCTAATGTTCGCATGATGTTTTGTAGAGTGGCAGTGAATAGCTTTGGCGAAATTGGATCGCCTTGTCGAGCCCCTTTTCTTACGTCAATGGTGATATTGTTATAGAATTGAGATATTTTGGTCGTGAAATCTTTATAAAGCTCACGAAGGACCATTATGTACCGAGTAGGGACGCTCTGGTTATCCAGAGCCTCTATAACCGCTTCTGTTTCCACTGAATCAAAGGCTTTCTACAGATCGATGAAAGTGAGACAGAGTGGTTGTTTGTACGCTCGTGAAACTTCGATGAGTCTTGTAATCGTGTGGATGTGGTCCATGGTACTGAATCCTCTTTGGAACCCTGCTTGTTCGCATGGCTGTCCTTCGTCCAGTATTCTGTCAATTCTGTTTAGGATGACTCGAGTAGAGTTTATAGACAACGGACAGCAAGCAGATTGGGCGATAATTGCCCATGTCGTGAAGGTCTCCCTTTTTGAACAACAATACGGTCTTGCTGGTTTTCCATTGAATAGGGACCTTGCATTCTGACAGGTGGCGAGTGAAGAGCCGAGCCAGGGTGTTGATGAGAACTGGCGGCAGATTCTTCAGATGTTCTGGTCTAATCCTGTCTGGACCGGGTGTTGTTCTGTTTTTCACCGACGATATAGCATGCCGGATTTCGGAAGGGAGGACCGGTGAGGCAACATATTCGTCCTCTTTCAATTTATATGACGGTAAGAGAACATGGCTAGCGAAGAGATCCGAGTAGTATTGGTGGATGATTTTCTCCATAGCCCTTCTCGAAGATGTAAGTCTCCCGTCAGGGTATCAGAGTGCAATGACCTTGGTCTTATAGTTGGCGAAGCGTCGCTGGGCTTTGCGAATGCTCTTCCCAGCTTCTGCAGCTTCTGCCATAACTGCTGCTCTTCCCTCTTTA
>JAHQIW010005783.1:0-12506 GCA_019055375.1 Parelaphostrongylus tenuis
TTTGTGGTGAAGGTTCAGTGGTTTTGTTGTTGTGATCCGCTGCCGATTTGTGTCTCGCAACGGACAAGAGAGAAGAGTTTAAATCCTTTATATGGATTTATACCAAAACAATAGGATGGAACCAAACAATGGCGTGGTACCAAACAATGTGGTAGAACCAACAACGTGGTAGAACCAAACAACGTGGTAGAACCAAACAACGTGGTAGAACCAAACAACGTGGTAGAACCAAACAACGTGGTAGAACCAAACAACGTGGTAGAACCAACAACGTGGTAGAACCAAACAATGGCGTGGTACCAAACAATGTGGTAGAACCAAACAACCTATAATATACATGCATTACTAAAATGATAATACAATAATATATATATATATACATGATCACGACATATCGTTATGCGAACATATGCGTAAGTTAATATGGGTGACCGACTGATGAGGAGTATCGAGGACAGTGTTATGGCAAGTGGTGTTATTGTAGCTGACGGTGATGATGTTATCAAGTGATCATGTTATTGCATATGACATTGTTATTGCTTTTTGACATTGTTATGACAGATGACAATGTTATTGTAATTGAAGATGTTATCGTAAGTGATCATGTTATTGCATATGATCATGTTATTGCATTTGACATTGTTATGACAAGTGACAATGTTATTGTAATTGACGATGTTTCGTAATTGTCGAAGCATGACTAAGCGGCGGAGCCCATTTGGGAATACTATGTTCGCCCCCAAGTAGAACACCGACGGCGGGATCCAGTGGGTGAGTATATAGTGTTAGCAGTGGGGTCGCTAGTGATTAGATATGGGCAGAATCCCTAAACCGCGGTGATGGGCCGAGCATAGCCAAAGTGAGTTTGCTCCGCCACGGAAGTACTATGTTCCGCTCACAAATCTATAGAATTCATCTGAGTTGTATGAATGCAACCTTATGAAAGTAATTAGTTACAAGACAACGATGTTGTGTAGAGAGAGCAATAATGGATCGACAATGTACTGAGGTGAGGTGGTCCGGGTGATGTCAGACGACCGTACGGATGATGACCCGCGATCGAACTGACTGTTGAGGTTGGTGGCAGCTGGGTGCCGCCCTTGTCACTTGGACCATTTCTGTCTAAGGTCCTCGAGCCTCTGCGATACCACTTGCTCTCTAAGTCGTAGACCATTTGCGCTGCCTAAATTATCATGTAATTCCCGAAAAGATAGCAAAACTCCGTTGGGAGGTTTGCTATATTCCGGCCTCGCGAAATTATCGTCTCTTATGCTCAATGTCCGTGGGTCTATGAGCTTGCACATCGTGCCGTCTTTCATGTTCGAAGACGAGATGGCTGAATGAGAAGACGAGTTTTCCTGTAAGAGGATAGAGACCTGGAATTGACATTTAGGTGAGGCGTGTAACAAACGATCTACAGGGAGTTTAAAAAAAAAAAACGAAAATAATATCTTTTGAAGTGGTAAATTGTCTGGGAGCTAATGGGATTAGGTCCCAAGTGAGCCGGTCCTATTTATGCCACGACCGTTCGGGGGATTAAATGAGAATAGCCAAGTTGAGGTGGTGAGTGAGTTAGAGCGAAAGTAAGTGTATGTAGACCACAGCGCAAGGTCGTGCGTTGTAAGTCTATTTTCAGGGGTACGCTGAACTTCTCCAGTACTTCGGCTGCCACTACGATGCACTGGTCCGTCATCATGTTGACGTTTTCTATTTCCTGCTTTATTTATTCTTCAGCCTTTTTCATACAGTGGTATGGAAAGTGACTTTGATGTAATGACGGAATTGAAAACGTACCTGGCGGTTTTCCAAGTTTGAGGTTGTTTGGTTATGACTTGAAGAAGTTGTCTTGTTTAGCTACTCATAGAGATGTGTTGTCGCAATAATAGTCAGTGCGAATACTTCTCTCGGCGGTGGGAATGCGTCCTTTGGCTGTGAGATTCCCTGGCGACTAGTATGCGAACGTAGTCGGCTGATGTGCCGTATAGGGGGGCTTTCTTGCTAGTTCCCCGCGCTATGCACCAGGAAGTAGGGGCTTTCTTGCTAGTTCCCCGCTGTAATTGCCAGGACGTGAGGGCTTTCTTGCTAGCTCCCTGCTCTATGCCCCAAGACGTAGGGTTTTCTTGCTAGTTCCCTAATCTATGCACCGTGAGGTGGGGGCTTTCTGCTGAATGCCGCGATCTATGAGTAGGAAGTGGGGGCTTTCTGCTAAGTGCCCTGCTTTATGAGAAGGCTATGCGTCTAATGTGTGGTGGGTCAGCAGTAGACCCGAGTTCGAATGGAGGCGACCGATGCACCAAAATTGTTGCAGATGCGCATATGTGACATCGCTTGCTATCTTTAAGGTACTGATATCTATCCTGCGGCGTTTTGTAACGATCGCATTGGAAAGGATAATGGTTGCCTCTACAATACATGCAACTGTACCTGGGAAACTGTGGTCTCCCCTGCTGGCTGGTGCTTTGTCTATAAGTTGAGGGGCGTGAATCGGGTTTACTGGCGGTTACATACCGCGTTATGAATTCCTCATTGGAGATTGTCTCCTCTAAGGATTGCAGAAGCGACTGCATGGTAAACGATGTACCAGCTATTGTTTTACTAGCCAGTACTTTCCTTTGCGTTTCGGGTGGAAATTTGGTCAAAACTTTGGTATACATATACTGACTGCTGGTATGCTCACTCTTTTGAGCTAACTGGGACAGTATGGCCTGTACATTTTCGAATAATATTCTTTGGTCATTTATAGCGTTTGAACGAAGCGAAATTCTTTCTAACTTTTGAAGCAGTTGGGCAATAAGCGCTTCTGGGTTTGCGTACTTGGAGGTGAGAGCATGGATGGCCTTTTGATAGTTATCACTGGTGATTTGGAACTTTTTAATGGCCAGAAGGGGTTCCCCCTTCAAAGAGTTAATCAAATAGTTGAACTTTTGAAGGTCTGAGACATTTTGTGAATGTACGTTTGAATCGTAGAGTTCCCAAAAATTGTCCCATTCCCATATGTCACCATTAAACGTGGGGATAGGTATCGTTGGAAGTTCCATTTTTCGAACAGTGGGTGTTTCCGAAGTTTCCTCTTTCTTAGTTGGCAATTGGGAGGTCTGTGAATGCTCTGCTCGCTGTCGTAGAGTGTCAATTTGCCTTAGCAGAATGGTCGTATACTCAAAAGAGTCATCTAACAACTTTTGAGAATAGGTCAAGGTGTCGCTATAATTCTGTTCAACATTATCTGAGTCAGGATATATTTCTCCTAGTTTCTCAAGAAAAATGTCGAGGCCTTTTTGGACGTTATCCCTCATTTTCTCAACTATAGATATTCCAGTTTCACACTGGAGTCTTGCGGCAGTGAGGTCTTCCAATGTTGTGGAATTCTGTATCTGTATCTGGTCTTGCTTAAGTTTTACCAGTGCTTTTTCGAGTTGTTCAGAGGCTTTTAAGAGTACCGCATTTTTGTGAGAAAGAACAAGACTATGTGCCATAGCTGCTCTAATATGTTTGATTTGAATGCTTGATATGGAAAATTGGAACAGGTAACTTGGTACCTGGTTCCTTTGACTGCAAGTTTCGTTGGCGACTCGTATTCGAACAAAGTCGGCCAATGCACCAAATGTGGTGAAGGTTCAGTGGTTTTGTTGTTGTGATCCGCTGCCGATTTGTGTCTCGCAACGGACAAGAGAGAAGAGTTTAAATCCTTTATATGGATTTATACCAAAACAATAGGATGGAACCAAACAATGGCGTGGTACCAAACAATGTGGTAGAACCAAACAACGTGGTAGAACCAAACAACGTGGTAGAACCAAACAACGTGGTAGAACCAAACAACGTGGTAGAACCAAACAACGTGGTAGAACCAAACAACGTGGTAGAACCAAACAACGTGGTAGAACCAAACAATGGCGTGGTACCAAACAATGTGGTAGAACCAAACAACCTATAATATACATGCATTACTAAAATGATAATACAATAATATATATATATATATACATGATCACGACATATCGTTATGCGAACATATGCGTAAGTTAATATGGGTGACCGACTGATGAGGAGTATCGAGGACAGTGTTATGGCAAGTGGTGTTATTGTAGCTGACGGTGATGATGTTATCAAGTGATCATGTTATTGCATATGACATTGTTATTGCTTTTTGACATTGTTATGACAGATGACAATGTTATTGTAATTGAAGATGTTATCGTAAGTGATCATGTTATTGCATATGATCATGTTATTGCATTTGACATTGTTATGACAGTGACAATGTTATTGTAATTGACGATGTTTCGTAATTGTCGAAGCATGACTAAGCGGCGGAGCCCATTTGGGAATACTATGTTCGCCCCCAAGTAGAACACCGACGGCGGGATCCAGTGGGTGAGTATATAGTGTTAGCAGTGGGGTCGCTAGTGATTAGATATGGGCAGAATCCCTAAACCGCGGTGATGGGCCGAGCATAGCCAAAGTGAGTTTGCTCCGCCACGGAAGTACTATGTTCCGCTCACAAATCTATAGAATTCATCTGAGTTGTATGAATGCAACCTTATGAAAGTAATTAGTTACAAGACAACGAGGTTGTTTAGAGAGAGCAATAATGGATCGACAATGTACTGAGGTGAGGTGGTCCGGGTGATGTCAGACGACCGTACGGATGATGACCCGCGATCGAACTGACTGTTGAGGTTGGTGGCAGCTGGGTGCCGCCCTTGTCACTTGGACCATTTCTGTCTAAGGTCCTCGAGCCTCTGCGATACCACTTGCTCTCTAAGGTCGTAGACCATTTGCGCTGCCTAAATTATCATGTAATTCCCGAAAAGATAGCAAAACTCCTTTGGGAGGTTTGCTATAGTTTTCGTACGGAATTCAAATATCGATCACCACTGAAGAGCGCATGTGGGGCAGTAATTAGCGGTGCCCTGCGCTGTATGCAAAGTCAATGGTTGGATCTCGCGCTCATGTCTCACCAAGCCAAACATCCTTCGGGGGCCGGTAAGTTCTTCTCAGACTTGTGTGGGAGGATAAGCGGCAATGACTCGGTGCAGCGGAAGGCCATTGCGGGTCATTGTAAGTGTCATAGGCATTAGATGGCCCCAGACGAAGTTAAATATTGAAGGCGAATGCAGCGCGCATTACTCAGGGATTGATGAACTCCGCAAGATTTATCTTTTATTCTTTTATCATTACTATGGGGATGGAATTCATTTCCAGTGAATGACTAAGCATGTTAATGATAAAAGAAATCTCTCAGTAAAGGTATTTCTGATGATATGTGTCAGAAAATTACAAAACGGGAAAATGCTTGCTAAGAACAGTACTGCACAATACATTACGATGCCATTTCGTCGAAAACACCTGACAATCTTTCAATATCATGAACTTCAGGGGTTGGAAGCTTTGTAGTATGTTAGCAGATAATTCGGTCTAATATATCTGACATATTAATTTCTTATAATCCACTTATGCTTTGTCATGAACATTCTTGGCTTGCAGCACCACCCCTTGAGCGACTGCTTTTGAGACCTAGTTTAAAATTCAATATAGTCTGATACAACTTTCTGAGCCTTTCTAAAGTCTGAAATAGCATCTCTAATGGTATACGTACGTTTTGGCATTCTCGTTCGCCTCATCATTACCACGTGTTTTCGTTTCACCCCTACAATTAATTGTAGCGGCGCCAAAAGTGTATCAATTTAGACCAAGTGAAATAATCCGCTAGAACCTGGATCGGCATTCAGCCGATTGTTCACGGGTGGTGACAGCGCTTATAGCAATACCTTCAAAGCCATTGTGTTTTAAAAACCTTGCTCAAAATTTAGTATAGTGTGGTAAGATGTTTTTAAGCCTTCCAGAGGTCTCTCTCATTAGTTGTAGGAGTGAACCAAAGGCATGTGAACTGATGAAGCATACGAAAAACGTAAAAAGGTACGTATTCCACCTGAGATTCTATACCAAACCTGTAAAAGACCTGGAATATTCTAACAGTTCCAGAGCAGTTTCAAAAAGTACTCAAGTAGTTTAGAGCAAGTCTACTAAGGCAAGATTCGGTCCCATACCAAGAAGTCTTTCTACTAAGAATATATGTTTCTACACCATATTAAGAAAACATGTTTCTTCCAAAAGTTATTCATTGTAGGAAGTTGTTGTTGGATTTTGATACGTCGTCGTTGAAAGAAATGTGGAAGAACAGTTTGAAATACGCTATTTTCTCCCAACTATTTAGTTTTGGCATTGAAAACTAAGGATGTCTAGGACAGTTGGGAATTTTTCCACTTAGATTTTCTTTTGGCTGCGAATTGCTCCACTGTCGATGAATTTATGCTTATTGAGTGATCTGTCCTAAACAGGAGCAGATGAATGCATATTTTTTGCCGCTAAGTGGACAGCTGTAGCAATCAAGCTTACTCGAGGAAGACCTAAGATCTCATTCGCTACACACATTGAACACTGGTTTCAGAACATGCACCGATAGCGACAAATGTTTGTGAGCCAGAGAGAGAGAAAGGAGTCACTACGTTTGGCACGAGGATTTATATGCCTCATAACGACAACAATAGTATGTCAAGTAATGAGTAAGTAATTTTGAAACTCGTTTTTATAGCTCTATTTCGAGTATTCTATTGAGATACGTTCAAATTTCAAAAAATCTCTTCATTATTATTTGAGCCAACATATCATGTGGTCTGGTAATGGGCTCTTGTACAGCTCGATACACGTGTTTCGACCTTAAAGTCTGGTCAGTCGAGCAGAACCCGTCGTCTTTCAATCCTCATAGCCAATCGTCTGAAAGGCCCTCTCTCCCTACAGAGAGGTAGCGAAGGCACACGATTTATACTGCTTGTCAGGTGAAATTATGACCAAACTTACACTGTTGTACACTCGATTACTTGGCTGGTATTAGACTTTCTAATTCCTGAAAGTTTCTTAAGCCAATGCCATGCGTTCGTTTTGGCTAGTCCGCTTGTCATGTCAGTGCCTACACGCGCCATGAGCCTAATCCACATAGTAACGTTGAGGAGATACAGGATGTTAAGACCTGATCAATTAAAATATTGCCAGTTATCTCCAAATCAGCCACATGCTACTATACGGGTGCCTTGGAAATATCGTTTGAGAGCGTTCTCGCTGCAGCTTCTTCATGAATTTTTCAAATCACGTACAATTGAGCAAATAAAATGTTAATTATACAGGCCTAAAAGCTATGCGAAATTCTTTCTCTTTCATGTCTTCAGCCAGGGTGACACTTTTTTTCACTTATCTGCAAACAGAGTGCTTAATTTGAATAGGCTGGTCATAACTTAATGATCGCTCTTGACGTAATATTCAGTTCCAGGGCACAAAGTAAAGGAATCTATTGTATTGTTTTGAGTTGCTCCATAATTTCTTTCACACTATTGTTCAATGCAATTCCCTATAAAACTGACCGAATTATTGCTATGAGGCTGTGATAATTAAGAATTGCTGTAGTAGGCACTTGGATACGGCTGTAGTATGATTTATCTCTATCTAAATATAATGGGCCCTCTCTGAGTGATCCTCGTTATAGGTCTCAAGCACTGGCAGGCCATACTGCATTGTTGAGTCGCGACATGTTGAAGAAAATAGGCCGGACCACGGCACCGCATCCACGGTGTGGGCAAAACATTCAAACTCAGTTGGCTATTGAGTCCGCGCTTCACCTATACTGAGAAATATACTGATGCCTGAGAGTGCGCGATGCCGCTACATCACCAAGGCCACATCCCGTGATAGCTTCTTCGTTTTTTTTTTACATTCAAGCCACGGATCGGCAAGTCTTATCAAATTAACGCTTATTCAATCGCAGCAGCATTTCTCTGTTGCCTCTTGTTGTTGTAAGTCACTCGCTATATCTCGTCTACAATTACAACCATGGGTTCCTTTCTGTTTGATAGCACAGATTTTCGAATTTATCCTCACTCTCGACAACAAGTATTCTTGAAATGTGTTAGTAATCACGCAAAACTTAAATCTCGAACTATCCGTTCACACTGGCTTTCTGAAAGACCCCCTGAAGCGCTGAAAAAACCAAAAATTGTGCTTTTACACGAGCATATTCCTTCCCAGACAGAGCTCGTTTTTTATACTATCAGTAATCAGATAACGTATGTTCCAGTGATTTCAAAGGTATTACTATTTTTGAAAAACTGACTTTCTGCAGTGCACAAAAAAGGTTGATTTAACGCAAGTCTTGTCCGCCGCTGGGTGAGGCGGCAAGGTGGGGTGGAGCGATGATCGCTTGATTTTTGACCAGTCTCATGGAAGAGCACTTTGTAATTCAATCAGAAATTGTTTCTTTACTTTTAAAGAAAAACTTTGAATGGAACATGTGATTCTGCTACAAAAAGGCTTCAAACACTCATATTTTGCATGAATGCTGATAAATCATTCACATTGTGATCACTTTGGTGGATTTCAGGAGGCCAGAACGTCCTAACTGCTCCCATCAGTGACTTGAACACAGTCAAATACACGAGACTTTCTCTACACGTCCACATGCTCGAAATTCGATTAATTGTCGAGTCAGTCCACCTTGCTGCCTCACCCAGCGGCCCGTGAACACGCCAGGACGACTTGCTTACGTGAACCAATCTGTTTTCACTGGTGCACTGCAGAGAGTCAGTTTTGGAAAAAAATAAGCATAGCGTTAGAATCACTGACAGCTATCGGTCGATCATTAACAGTCTAAAGAAAGAGCTCTGTCTGGAAACAAGGGTGTGCGCGTGCAACATATCCTGCTTTGAATTTTTCAGCATCATAAAAGGATTTTTTTCAAAAGACCAGCTAAGTATTCGGATAGCTCGAAAGTCCATCTTTAGAATGACTACTACACTCTTTGTGAAGATTTCTTGTGAGGGTAAGGGATAAACTTGAAATCTGTGCTTCTAAGCGGAAACAAACCGAGCCGATATCTATCGCAACTATATCGGAAATTGTGTTTGATTTCAATGTAAAAATGGTACCCTACGGTGAAACCGATTCTTTTCGAAGGCGCACTTCTGCAAATGTACTGACCGCTGGCATGTGAGGTTCATCTTTCGATGTGCTTTGCTCTATACATTCAAGTCGAAATACTAACGGATAATTTGCGAGTCTATCCTAAAGAAACACAGAAGCCTTTCTATTGGCGGCGCCTTCTAACCGGCTCTAATGTAGTTTCCGGTGGCAGGATTTTCACCATGTGACTATTCTTCATAACCTGTTAGCCAAAATGTCACAATTCTATAATGACTCTTATCGACGTGACGAAATGGGCGCTTAGCAAGACAATACTACTTTATCAAGGTTATCTACAGCCATTTCCAGAATGTCATATGAACCTTTGATTATTACTTGAGCCAACTTCTCATGTGGTCTGATAAGGGCTCTTGTACAGCCCGGTACACGTGTTTCGTCCTCACGGACTCGTCAATAGGGCAAAACCCGTCGTTTTTTGATGTTTTTTATTAGTCAGTCTTCTCGGGAGCCCTACTCTCCGTACAGAGAGTTATCGAAGACGAACGTTTTACACTCGATGTCAAGTGAAATTTTCACCTTACATAGAGTGTTGCGCACTCGATTGCTCTTTGGGTGGTATATTTAGCATATTATGCTTTGGCTCAAATAATAATGAAGGGATCTATTGAAATTTGAGCATGGTCTCAATAAAACACTCCAAATAAAGGTATAATATGATAAAAATAGCAGCCAAAGAGCAATCGAGTGCGCAGCACTCTGTGTTAGGTGAAATTTGTTACTTGACATAGAGTGTACAACGTTCGTCTTTGATAACCCACTGTACGAAGAGTAGGGCTCCCGAGAGAACTGACTATTAAAAAAGATCAAAAAGACGACGCGTTCTGCCCGAATGACAAAACACGTGTATCGGGCTGTACAAGAGCCCGTACCAGACCACATGACAAGTTGTTTCAAATAAAATGAAATTATCTATTGAAATTCGAACGTGGTCTTAATAATCTACTTGAAATAAAGGTGTCATATGAACACTGAAAAAGGCCAATATGAAATTGAAATTTGGCCTAAAGCTTTCATTACTTTGACTTTTTTGATGACATCGTTCTCATAACACCAAGCATCAGCCGGGAGGCGCGAACGTTGACCATTTTCGACAACGCTTGTGTAAGAGTTGGTTTATGAGTAAGTCTCATGAAAGCAATGTTGTGAAGAAGAAATCGAATTTGATTACCTATTCGCGCTCAACGGTTTGATATCTCTGACTGGAATGAGAAGAAAGGATCCAAAGTTTTGATCTGTGTCAACGATCAAAAATCAAATTCGCCATTTTGCACGCTAGGCTTTCAAAGATCAGTCGAGGCGGTCGCGTACTGCGTCTTGAGATCTACTGATGGAAGAAAGCCGTTGCCGACCGAATTCCACGAGATGGCAAACGCATCACAAGAAGGCAACTGGCACATTGTTCACTGTTCGATTTCTTAATGAGCAGCTTTAGATGTAAGAAAAGAAGCTCAACGAATTGAGGTGAAAGAACATACTTGACCACTATTGCGAGCCATGAAAAAATGAAATCCTTATTGGCACTCACTCGAGTTATTCGACGACAGTGGGTTGGTAGTTGAAGCAAGCGATAGAAGGTCACAAAGAATAATGTTGTAAAAGAACTATAGTTCTACGATCAGCGATAAAATGGTTTTGTAGAAGCAGTGGATAAAATTTGCAGATATAATAAAGATTCGTAGTGAAAGTGCAGAAAGAGAATTATGACGAAACACCTCTAACTTATAATTCGTCGAAAGCATCATGAAGCTGCTTTAACACGGAACTACTTCAACACGGAACTGCTTTAAAAAGGAAATTCTTTGGCTTGCTGAGGATGCAACTATCAGAAAAGAATCCATATAATCGACTGTCTTCCAAAACCTCGAAATATGCAATCAAAATTAAATCCAAAAAATATCGGAAAAGAGTTCTTTAGAAACTCAGATTAGGTGTAAGTTGAATCGACCCCCTATCATAGCAAATCTGCGCATCGCACATTTCTTTAGTGCTGTTTCAAAACATCTGCAGAATTGAGATAAGAAATTTGCAATCGTTACGCAAATAAAAAGAGACCTTATTACATGAATTATACAACTGTCCTAGACATCCTTAGTTTTCAATGCCAAAACTAAATAGTTGGGAGAAAATAGCGTATTTCAAACTGTTCTTCCACATTTCTTTCAACGACGACGTATCAAAATCCAACAACAACTTCCTACAATGAATAACTTTTGGAAGAAAACATGTTTTCTTAATATGGTGTAGAAACATATATTCTTAGTAGAAAGACTTCTTGGTATGGACCGAATCTTGCCTTAGTAGACTTTGCTCTAAACTACTTGTGTACTTTTTTGAAACTGCTCTGGAACTGTTAGAATATTCCAGGTCTTTTACAGGTTTGGTATAGAATCTCAGGTGGAATACGTACCTTTTTACGTTTTTCGTATGCTTCATCAGTTCACATGCCTTTGGTTCACTCCTACAACTAATGAGAGAGACCTCTGGAAGGCTTAAAAACATCTTACCACACTATACTAAATTTTGAGCAAGGTTTTTAAAACACATTGGCTTTGAAGGTATTGCTATAAGCGCTGTCACCACCCGTGAACAATCGGCTGAATGCCGATCCAGGTTCTAGCGGATTATTTCACTTGGTCTAAATTGATACACCTTTGGCGCCGCTACAATTAATTGTAGGGGTGAAACGAAAACACGTGGTAATGATGAGGCGAACGAGAATGCCAAAACGTACGTATACCATTAGAGATGCTATTTCAGACTTTAGAAAGGCTCAGAAAGTTGTATCAGACTATATTGAATTTTAAACTAGGTCTCAAAAGCAGTCGCTCAAGGGGTGGTGCTGCAAGCCAAGAATGTTCATGACAAAGCATAAGTGGATTATAAGAAATTAATATGTCAGATATATTAGACCGAATTATCTGCTAACATACTACAAAGCTTCCAACCCCTGAAGTTCATGATATTGAAAGATTGTCAGGTGTTTTCGACGAAATGGCATCGTAATGTATTGTGCAGTACTGTTCTTAGCAAGCATTTTCCCGTTTTGTAATTTTCTGACACATATCATCAGAAATACCTTTACTGAGAGATTTCTTTTATCATTAACATGCTTAGTCATTCACTGGAAATGAATTCCATCCCCATAGTAATGATAAAAGGATAAAAGATAAATCTTGCGGAGTTCATCAATCCCTGAGTAGTGCGCGCTGCATTCGCCTTCAATATTTAACTTCGTCTGGGGCCATCTAATGCCTATGACATTTACAATGACCCGCAATGGCCTTCCGCTGCACCGAGTCATTGCCGCTTATCCTCCCACACAAGTCTGAGAAGAACTTACCGGCCCCCGAAGGATGTTTGGCTTGGTGAGACATGAGCGCGAGATCCAACCATTGACTTTGCATACAGCGCAGGGCACCGCTAATTACTGCCCCACATGCGCTCTTCAGTGGTGATCGATATTTGAATTCCGTACG